>JAQZBX010014068.1:0-39033 GCA_029593785.1 Cabassous unicinctus | reverse complement strand
ACCTGGGGCAGGTTTTATTCAGGACATTAACTTTTTTTTTTTTTTTTAACACTCCTCCTCTTGAGATGTGGGAATTTATAAGATCTCCTCTTTAATCAGGGTAGGCTTATGACTCTTAAGCCAATAGAGTGCAGCAGACATGACTGTGTGACTTCCAAGGTTTTAAAAATGGCTAAAAGACCACACAACTTCTTCTTTGTTCAATGGAATATTTACTACTGGAGCCCTGAGCCTCCATGCAAAAAGACTTACTACATTAACAATGACATGCTGGAGAAGCCATGTGTAGGCACTCTGGTCAACACTCACAGCTGCCTAAGTCCAGGCTCCAACTATCTCTGCCAAGGTGCTAAACATGTGATTAAGTCAATGTTCCAAACCAGGTCTTTTGCCAGCAGAATGAGAGGGAGGACCTTCACCAATACCACATGGAGGGGAGAGGCATTGTGGAAAGATGGCAGAGTAAGAAGCTGCAAAAGTCAGTCCTGTCACCAAAATAGCAATTGAACTGGCAGGAACTATCCAAAACAACCACTTTGAAACTCCAGAGTCTAGTGGAACACTGTGCAGCATCTAGAAACGAGTGGGAGGAAGAAGCTGGTAAATTGTGATTAATACAAGTAAGTTTCTCCCTCCCTGTTGGGGTTACCATCTCCCTTTCCCCAGTCTCATGACAGGCAGCAGTAGGGACTGCAGCTCTGGCTGCTGGTTCAAGTTGTTCTTGCCAGGGTGGGGCATAAGGACCTGTTCTTCCAAACTCTGGGTGGGTGTGGTCTGATCACAGATCTCTACCTTTGATCAGCTACTTCAGATCAATGGAGGTCAGCAGTCATTGTTCCAACCCTTACTGGCCAAAATGGCAGAGGAATCTTAGGTACAATAACATTCCTCAAAACAATGGAAAACAGTTAAAATGCTGTATTAAGAGGGTAAGTGCTGAATCAAGAAAGCTCAGCTTGAAAAACTACAGAAGAAGCTCTTGGCTCTCTTGCTGGCCCTGTCCCCACTCCCTCCATGATGCAGGGTAGAGCTACCTTATGTTCCCATTGTGACTCTGTTCAATTGTGGCTCCCTGGCTCTGTTTCAGAGTATATACCAGTGTCCATGTATGCCTGTAAGGTGGAAATCTGAGAAACTGAGCCAGGGAACTTGTCATGAGCTCACCCCCCTACCCCTAGAGTTTGTCCTGAAGGCAGAGAAGCACCTTGCAGATAGCTGGGACAGTGTGTGAAAGGATTAAGTTGAAATGGCCTAGGGCAAGGGCTACCTGCATTAACTTAGAGCACCCAGGAGAGGGAAGAGGTTTATTTCAAAGGGAGAAGAGTGAACATTCATTAGAACTATGTAAAACTGTAAACAGGGAATTCCTAAAGCCTCCAGCAAGCACAAAACCAGGAAAAGAATCAGGCTCCCTGGCTCTGGCTCCATGCAGGCTCAGATAAGACAGAGAGGACCCTGCACTTCCCATTTGCTTGGAGCTAACCTTGACAGGAGCTCTAAAGGAGACTACCAGCCAAAACAGAGCCAATTTGCAGAGATAGTGAAAGGTATTTTTGCCTTGGTTTGTTTGTTTTTATTTGCTCTTGGCAATCAAGAAAATCTCTGTCATGTCATTAGCTGGACTCAAACATGAAGAACAGAAAGCTCAGGAAATAAATCCCAGAATTAACACTTTAAAATATTAAAATGTACAGGGTACAACAAAAGATTGCAAGACAAACAAAAAAGAGGAAATGATTGCCCACACAAAGGAATAAGACAAAAATCTAGAAACCATCAATGAAGAGGACTAGTCTTTGGATTTACTGAACAGAGACTTTAAAATAATGATCCTCAATATGCTCAAGGAGATAAAGGAAAACATGAAAAAAGAACTAAAGGATATGAGAAAAACAATGATTAAACAACATGGGAATATCTCCAGAGAATTACTAAATTGAAGAACACAATAACTGAAATGAAACATTCCTTAGATGGTTTCAACACAAGATTGGAGGTGTCAGAATAAAGAATCCATGATCTCAAGGACAAGACAACTGAAATGATTCAGGCTTGGGAGCCGAAAGAAAAAACAATAAAAAAGAATGAACAGAGCCTAAGAGACCTCTGGGACACCATCAAGCATACCAATATATGCATTATGAGAGTCCAGGAAAAGAAAGAGAAAAGGGCAGAAGGATTATTCAAAGAAATAATGGCAGAAAACTTCTGAAATTTACAGAAAGACACAGACCCCAAACAGGATTAACTAAAAAAGAACTATGCTCAGACACATAGTAATCAAATTGTCCAATGACAAGGACAAGGAGAAAATTCTGAAAGCTACAGGAAAAAAACAACATGTACACAGGAATCCCAAAAAGATTAATTTGTCATCAGAAACCATGGAGGCATGAAGGCCCTGGTATAAAATATATAAAGTTCCAAAAGAAAATTGCCAACCAAGAATTTTATATCTTGCAAGACTTTCATTCAACAATGAGGGTGAGTTTAAAACATTCACAGATAAACAAAAGCTGAGGGGGTTCATTACCACTAGACCTGCCCTATAAGCAGTGCTAAAGAGATTTCTTTAGAATGAAAGGAAAGGACACTAGGCAGTAGATCATAGCATCATAAACAAACAAAGAAATAGCGGTTAATATCCAGAATATATAAAGAAATCCTACAACTCAACAATAAAAAGACAAACAACCCAATTTTAAAAATGGGCAAAAACTTGAATAGACATTTCTCCAAAGAAGATATACAAATGGCTAGAAAGCACATGAAAAGATGCTCTCAACATCAATAGCCATCAGGGAAATGCAAATCAAAACCAAAATGAAATACCATTTTACAGCCACTAGAATGGCTGCTATTTTTTTTTTTAATGGAAAGTTACACAAGTATTGGAGAATATATGGAGAAATAAGAACATGTATTTATTGTTGATGGGAAGATAAATTGATGCAGCCACTGTGGAAGACAGTTTGTAGCTCTTCAGAAAGTTAAGTGTGGAGTTACTGTATGACCTGATGTGACCATTTGAAGCTTTTGTGAATCCCAGTAAAGGTCATGTTGTTGGAGTTAATCCATTCCTGTGGGTATGTAACCCTTTGATAAGATTGAATTCAGGTGTTGGAGTACTTTAGTGAGGAGTGACCCATGGTGGGTCTCAGCCCTCCTCCTGGAGTCCTATATAAACAGGAGAAATATGAAGAGACAAAGAGAAAGAGAGCTGCCATTTTACCCTGCATTGTGAAAGAGGACTCTGGGATCACCTACAGCCTCAGAAGGATAGAGAAACACCAAAAGGCTGAGAGAGAGGCTGGAGGCTGGAATCAGCAGAGCAGCCTGAAGTTGAAGAGATGTAGCCTGGGGAAAGAAAGCTAAATGCCTGACTGCCCACAGCTGAGCTTTGGGAGAAAGTGATCCTGAAGGAGAAGGCAGAGACTGGCCACCATTTTGTCTTGCCACATGGCAGGAGTCCATGATCTGCTAGCAGTCGATCTTTGGTGAGACAGTATCTCTGACTATGCCTTGATTTGGACATCCTCACAGCCTCAGAACTATAAGATTTTACCCTAATATATTCCCATTATAAAACCCAACCCATTTCTGGTATATAAGCACTTTTAACAAACGAAAACACCTGACAATCCAACATCTATGTATATACCCAAAAGAAATGAAAACAGGAACTCTAACAGATATTGGCACACTAGTGTTCACAGCAGCATTATTCACAATTGCCAAAAGATGGAAGCAACCCAAGTGTCCATCAGATAATGAATGGGTAAATAAAATATGGTGTATATTAATACACACACACACACACACACACACACATACACACAATGGAATATTATTCAGCTGTCAAAAGAAATGAAGTTCTGATACATGTGACATCATGTTGAGTGAAGTGAGGCATAAAAGGTCAAATATTGTATAATCTCACTGATATGAAATAATTAGGGTATGGAAATTCATAGAGTTGGAAACTAGAATATAGGTTACCACACACACTGTGAATTTAATAACAGCAATGAATTATATATTTGAATGTGGTTAAAAGGGGACATTTTAGGTTGTATATATGTTACTAGAATAAAAATTTAAAAAAACACATAGGACCTGATAACACAAACAGTGAACCCTTTTGTAAATGATGGACTATAATTAATAGAACAATTATGAATTGTAACAAATGTAACACTCTAGTACAAACTGTTAATAATAGGTTGGCATATGGGAACTCTGTATTTTATGTATGATTTTTCTGTAAACCTACAACTTATCTAATTAAAAAAAAGAAAACACTGAACAGAAGAAACACCCTGTCAAGCCCTGTCAAGCCCTGACCCAGAAAATGTGTGTGTGTGTGTGTGTGTGTGTGTGTGTATTTATATAATAGCTAATGTTTTAAGTCATGAAGTTTTGATGTAGTTATGCAGCAATAGGTGAATGGAACAGAATTTTATAACAGAAGTGATAAAACTAAAGGTAAAACATATGCCATGGAATTTGTGAACAGGCAATGGATGAAAGTATGATGGGTCTCAAGCTGGCTGTCAGAGTGCTTGATGGAAAGTAAAGAACAATTTATTGGAGGCTGGAGGAAAAGAGATCCTTGTTATGTAATGATAGAAAGTTTGGGAACATTGTCACCTGTAGTTACAAGGAAAATAGAAATTATACTTGGTGAATCCAATGATCTAGCTAAGGAGATTTCTGGGCAGTATTGGAGATGCAATCTGACATCTTCTGGATGCCTGCAATAAAAGTAAAGTGGAGAGAAATGAGACAGTTTTTCAGTTTTTAAATACAATTTGGACGAAATGTAAAGGGCCCAGGACAATCTTTCCAACCAACACAATGTTCTCAAAGAGATAGCCTTAGGGAAAAGATCAAATTCAGGGTACTGCAAATAAAACACAGCCTCAAGGAATCCAGATTTGGCTGTAAGATACTATCTTCAGATGTCGGTACTTCAAACACCCTTTCATTTATATAGAAAGACTTCTAAGTATATTAAGAGCTAGACAATAGTACTTCTAAGACATAGTTGGGTGTTACTCTGCATAAACCTGACAGAGGGCCCAAGATAGCTTGAAGACATTTGTGAGTGTGGCATTTGCTTAATGGATTGATTTATAATTTTATATATAAGAAACCATAAAACTTTTTAAAGAAGTTGTATCAGCTTTGACTAAAAGGTATAGGGATAATACAAAATGAAAAGAGGCATTTGCTAGCCCAAGCAGATTTCTAAGGGCAGAGAACCGGCAAAGAAAGCTACTTAGCTGCAAACACATTTTTGGGCTACATTTTAGGGGAAACAGGATTACTCAGAGGACAGAACCATGAGTTGTAGAGAATCATTCCCACAGAGCAAGACTAAGTCTTATTTACAAAACCAACAATACACACACGGATGATATTCAGATTTGTTCCACTGGTGACTGTTATGTACTTCCTATTTCCCCTCTTTTTTAAATTTTATTAGAGAAGTTGTGAGCTTAGAAAACAATCATGTATAATGTGCTGGATTCCAATATACCACCCCTTCACCAACACCTTACATTGTTGTGGAACATTTGTTACAGATTATGAAAGACCATGATCAGAATATTATCGCTAACTATGGTCCATAGTGTACACTTGGTATATTTTTTCCATACATCCCCTATTATTAATATTATGTATTAGTATTGTACATTTTCCATATTCATGAGTGAACACTCTCATATTTGTACTGTTAACCACAGTCCATCTTCCACCACATGGTTCACTGTGTTATATTTCTCCTTTTTTTGAAAAGGACTAGTGAGTCTATCTTCTGTCACTGTATCTTAAGAATGTATGATGAGGGAAATGGATGTGGCTCAAGCAATTGGCTCCCATATACCATATAGGAGGTCCAGGGTTTGATTCCCAGGGCCTCCTGGTGAAAAGCAAGCTGGCCCGCATGGCGAGCTGGCCCATGCAGAGTGCTGGCCCACGCAGAGTGCTGGCCCATGCAAGAGTGCTGGCCCACAGGGAAAGCTGGCACAGCAAGATGACGCAACAAAAAGAGACACAGAGGAGTGACAATAAGAGACACAGCAGACCAGGGAGCTGAGGTGCAAGAGACTGAGCAGCCTCTCTCCCACTCCGGAAGGTCCCAGGATCAGTTCCCACTGCCGCCTAAAGAGAAAATAAGCAGACACAGAAGAACACAGAGAGCAGACAGCGAGTGCAAAAAAACCCAACAAGGAGTGGGGAGAGAAATAAATAAATTAAAAAAAAAAAAAAAGAATGTATGATGGGGTAAGGAGGGAGGCAATGCTTGTTTCTTTAGTTTGCAGTTCTTCATATAAGAGGAATTGTGCCCAATGAATGTGAATTGAATCCAAAGAGCTTTATCTGTACCTGGACATGACTTGATATGAGGTCCTGGACCTCAACCCTGAGCTTAATGGTAAAATAGGATGAGACTTCTGTGAGGTAGTCTTAGGAGGGGGTGAGTATAATTTCCATGTGGGATAAATGCAAATACATGTGTCCGGAAGGCAGACTATGGTAGTTTTAAACATGGCTGTAAAATACTTGACTCTTTTCTAACCAAGGGATGGGGCCTATGTACCCTGCCCTAGAATTGAGAATCTATATTTCTTTCCTTTTCTTTCTTTTATTTTTTAAATTTATCCCTGGAAGATATGTATAGGTACTAAAAAAAAAAAAAAAAAAAACACTCGGCCTGAACTTGATTTCAAATTCTGGAGACAAAAATTAATAGTCCATTGTAACCACTGTAAGGATAAGAAACATGGAATATTTCTGGACATATGAACAAACTTTAAAATTTAAAAATCTATTTGAAGGCATGAGGCAGCTAAAAATGCATCAAGGACTTGAGGAGTTAATACCCCAAAAAGAAGGAGGATGCAGAAAGATTAGCTCAGCATTCAGTGTCACTTATCCTGAGGCATTTGATGCCTAAACAGTGACCAAAAGCCTAAAAGACTGAGCAGCTGAGCAGAACTCATAGTCAACCCCTATATCCCTCCATATGCAGAAATTTAGATGGATCATACAGCCAAAATATAAAAACTAGAAACTTAAGGTTTCTAGAAAAAAAAAATATAGGAGACAATTTCTGGGACAGGCATGGACAGGACACAAAAGCACAAATGATATTGACATATTGATATATGGATACCCTTTGTTCCATAAAGTTTACTTCTAGAAATTCCAGAGGAAATAAATTAGGAAGATGTGCAAAAGTTAATTAACTACAGGATATTTGCTGAAGCATGTGCATAATAGTAAATAATAGAAACAATTAAGGTGCCTCAAATCCGGAAACCAGTTAAATTAACAATGGAATAATATAAATTAAAATTGAACCGTAGAATTTATTTTGATGGAAAACTGGTTAGAATAGAGCAATTGAACAAAAAAAAACTTACAATGTAATATATAATATATATAGTACAAGTTATAGAAAATGGATGCACACACATATACCCTTATTATTTGAGTACACTATGTATAAGTACATTTGTGTGTGATGAGAGTGTCGGTTCCAAGCATGTGCAGTGTGTGTGTACCTGTGGAGGATGAGCGGTGGGGACAGGAAATAAAGTTCTAGAATTTCTTTTACAATGGCATGCTGAACCTTGTTTTGGTTTTAACAGATGTTAAATGTCAATGTAATAAAACAAACCATAAGCAATAGAAATTCAGTGTTCAAATCAAATAATAAAATATGTTTAACTATATGCAATTTAAATTAACCTATTTACTAAATGAATCATAACTTTTCATTAGATGTTTTAAAACCAATGCACAACTATCATTTCTCCCAAGTCTGATGTGAACCCAGCCCATATATCTGTTGAGAAAATACAAAAAGAGGAGAAAGCTGTGGATTTGTTTTTTAATTAGTTTTTGATAATATGTAGCTTAGTAGTAACTACTACACTATGCCCCAGCCCCTCCTATTTCCAGCAGTTAGGAGGTATAATTTCCATGGCTGAACTCTCCTTAGAACACTTTTCAAATTACTTTCTCCCTTTATCTGGGTCAGCAAACATTTTCTAAGGTCCAGATAATAAATATTTTTGGCTTTGTGGGCCATCAGTCTGTATCACAACTACAAAATCTGCTGTTGTACTGTGAGAGCAGCCACAGACAATACATAAATGAATGGTTGTGGCTGTGTTTCAGTAAAACAGGCAGTGGGCTGGATTTGGCATGCAAGCCAGGGTTTCCTGACTACTGCCCTGTATAATATAAATAATCCTAACACTGATTTTAAAAAGTAATGAAAATAAAGAATGAATAGAATAGAAAACACATGAAAAAAGAAAGACAGAATAACAAAGTAAATAGATTCTATATATTGAGTCTTCATTTTGTAAATATGAAACATTTATCAAAATGCTAAGAATGCTTTAAGTGTTTTTATTATTAATATACAACCACTAGCAAATAGTTTTGAAATACGTAAGTCAAAGAGGCATCTTGTATGAGAGGAAGATTTACATTTGAAGACTTTTTTTAGCAGGTAGATAGATATCTTTGGAAAGACATACCAATTCTATACCAGTTCTCTTCAAAAACTATTTTTTAAAAAATGAATAAAATTCTTTCTAAAAATAAAAACATGAACTCATGTTCATTTAAAATTTTTTTCTATTAATTAACTGAACTTTTAAAAATAGCATAAGAAGAATAATTTTTCTTGGTTCATATTCATATCCTTTAATCAATTTCTCACCATATATGTCTTTCATATCATCCTGGGGTATTGATCCGAAGTATGTGTTTATCCAATAGAATCTTTTTTTTTTTTTTTAATTTTAAAAAATAATTTATTTTAATTGTGGTAAAATACGCATACTAAATAAATCAATTTAACCATTTTAGATAGACAATTCTTTGACATTAAGTACATTGACAATACTCGGTAATTTTCACCACTACCTATTTCCAGAATATTTTTTATCAACCCAAAGCAAAATTCATACTCATTTAGCAATAACTCCCGATAGTCTTATTATTTTTATTTTCTAAATAAAATTGCCTGAAATCTTCAAATTTGCATTTTTGCAAATTTGCAAATTGTTGACACTTTCAACTGATTCTTCTCTGTAGACCATACTATTGTAAAATACTCTCAACTCTAATGTTTTCATATTGAACTTTGTAAATATTTCAGCCTAATATTTTTATTACAGTACTGGCTTTTTGCCTCTTTTCTGAGTACCTTTCTTTATAACCATTTTTACTATATAAATGTGTTCTCTTTTTTTATATTTTCTTTTACATTTTTTACCAAATATAAATGCTAAAAACTCATAGAACTTCTCAAACTTGTCCCTTTCCAGTACAGAATATAAATTTATTCAGTTAAAAATAGAAGGTCCCATGAAAAAAAAATTTCCACAAGATATTCCAAAGAGCAATTATAGAATTTCATATTTAAATCCTGCGTAACGTTTGAGGAATCATATTTAAAGTGTTCTGAATTTCTTTCGCTTTTATAGGAATGTACTGCAATAATTTCAGACTCATTAGCTTTGTTTTCAACAATGCAATTTGCTAAAAAAGCATTACGAGCTGAAGTTTTTTATTGTTCCATTCATTGAATACATTGATTAAGGTTTTCCAAGTTATTTTGAATAAATATTACAAAATTTTTGACGACCTGTTTTCAAATATAGTTCAGTACCATGATAGGACATTTAAGTTTATTTCCAAAGCCTTAGATGCCTAAAAAATTTCTAATATCTGTTTGATGATGGCCAGCAAAGAAGAAATACATTTCCAGTTTTTATTGTTCTTATTCAGAGGCAGTTCCCACATGAAAATTCTGTAGTTTAATTACTTTAAACTGTGTATATATTTAAAAGTTAATAAATTTTGACAACTATTGCTTCCATTACCATTAATAGAATATCATTAGTCTACAATACAATTGTAAATTCTATTTACAATGATAAATTATGTGCTTTCCATGATGAATACAAAGTATACTGCTCAAAGTTTACTTAATTTAATAAGAATATTGTTTTTCCTGTGAAGCTGTGCTTCACAATTTAACACAGCAAAACCAAATAATTTTATTTTGAATGTTGAACCTTTTAACTGAATTTTACAAAAGCATTCCCTATTAATAGCAGTTATTTCACATTTGACAGAATGAACCTACAAAGCCTTTACTTTGATTCCATAAATTGGGTAGAAAAAAAATTGACCCATCATTGAAATTACCTTAACTGATTTTCCATTAGAAGGATCTGAACACACTGATATAAACCTGCCATGACTTAATGACTACAGATGTTCTTCTACGAATGCAGCCAGCACATTCACAAACACTACTTCAGTTTTCATACCCACATAAGAAAATCTGGAATAAAAAGTGAATAAAATCCATTTTAAACAGCCATCTTATCTAAATGATAAACGATATTTCACAGAGTAATAGTAAACATACCATGCATAGCTGCATCTTAAATCACAGTCTTCAGGCACATTCTTCTTAACATAACTATTAACTTTTGAAGTAGATGCTGATGCTTCTTCAGTGTATTTGTCTTTTGTTTCCTACGTGATCACTGATTTCACTGTGGTCTCTATGGCAGGTTGTATATATCAACAAATATTTTATGAAAGTTACATGTTCTTCATCAATTTTTGAAAATCAGAAATTCAATACTTAATTTCAGGTTTGACTTCATTATACCCAAAAGGATTTATTCCAACATGAAAATATCACCAAATAATAAAAAAATATGTATTTGCGTATTTCTCAATATAGTAAATATCAATACCTTTCTAGCAATACTTTCAGAACACTCTCAATATCCTCAACGTCTATTTCCTGTATACATTTTACATGCAACTAACCAAAAATTGTCCATTTTACCCAGAGCCATCCAGACTAGGCCATCCAACTAGTCTGGCCACTGCATGCTTCTCACAGGCCACAACCTGACTTCAACACACCTGTTTGGGGAAACAATGAATACATATTTCACAAACCAAGAAATGAGTTGCCTGTTCTGGCTGTTCTTGGGAGATATTAGTTACCTTGTAAAGGGAAAGGATAAAAAAATTACAAGCAGATCATGAAAGAGTCTTTTCTCTTATTTTGCCTTAATTTCCCAGATTTAATCATGTGTTAAAGTGAAACCTCCAATAATTCTGCACAGCAAAAGCTGAAGAATCTGGAAGTTAACCTTAAGAGGTACATTTTCCACCAAACAATTGGAAATTGGAATTAAATAAATAATACTGCTTATGATAGCATCATAATGTAAAATACTTTATGATAAATTAAATGGATACAGGCAAAACGTGTACACTGAAACCTACAAAATATTGTTGAGAAAAATTAAAGACCTAAATAAAAACCTAAGAGTTATGTTAGTGCATTAGAAAACTCATTATTAGTAAGACCTTAATTGTCCAATGTTGATTCATAGATTTGCAGCAATCTCAATCAAATCTCAGAAGATTTTTTGTAGACATTAAGAGCTGATTCTAAAATTTATATGGAAAGGCAACAGAACTAGAAGACCTAAAACAATCTTGAAAAAGAACAGACATTAAAACAGAGCTCAAAATTTACACTACTGGATTTTCAATACATTTACAACAAAAGGGTCAAGGCAATTCAACAGGAAAAGGATAGTCTTCAACAAATGATTCTGGAAAAATTAGATAGTCAGATGCACAAAGAGAACCTTCACTCTTACCTCACACTATATATAAAAATTAGCTCAAAAGCAATGAATTAAACATGTAAATGTAAGAAAATTTTCAAGAAGAAAACTTAGGAGAAAACTTTTGTTACCCTAGTTTAGGCAAATACTTTTTAAAATATGACACAAAAAACATGGACCATAAAATTAAAAACTGATAAACAGAATATTATTAAAATTAAAACCTATTCTCTGTGGAAAAAAGAGAAGACAAGAACAGAGTGGAGAAAATATTTGCAAAACATGTATCTGATAAAATACTCTTACCCAAAATATAAAAGAAACTATCACAATTCAATAATAAGAAAACAATCCAATTTAAAAATGGTCTATGATTTGAATCAGCATTTACCCAAAGAAGACATATGGATGAAAAATAGTTCAATATTATTAGTCATTAGGGAAATACAAATTAAAACTACAATGAAATATCACTGCATTCCTATTAAAATGACTAAAAACTAAAATAATAGAAAAACAATTCACCATGCTGTTTGCAGGTAAGGATGCAGATAACTGGAATTTTCATCCATTTCTGCTGTGGAATGCAACATGGTTCACCTATTTTAGAAGACAAATTGACCCATGATATGACTGAGTAATCCCAGTTTTAGTTATATACCCAAGAAAAATGAGTATATGTATGTGCAACAAGACCTATATGTAAATGTTTTTAGCTACTTTATTCATAATAGGTACAAACTGGAATCACCACAAATGTCTATCAACTGGTGAATTGATAAATTGTGGTAGGGACATACAGTAGAATACTATTCAGCAAGGAATTAATTATTGATATATGCAACAAAAAGGATTGATCTCAAAACCACTTCACTAAGTGAAAGAAGCCATAAACAAAAAGCACATAGTATACGATTTCATTTATGTGACATTCTGAAAAGGCAAAAAACTATCAGGTCAGAAAATGGATCAGTGATTCCCAGGGACTGGAGGTAAGAGTAGGAGATTGACAGCAAAGGGGCAAAAGAGAAAGGTTTTGTGGTTATGGAAATGTTATGTCTTGATTGTGGCAGTGGTTACACAACTGAGGGGGTTGTCAAAAGCCATCAAACTGAACACTTTGAAAGAGTGAATTTTATTGTATATAAATACTATTGCAATAAGTCTAATTTTAAAAAGAAGGGTACAAAGGAAACCTCAATTGAGTTGTCCCCTTCTCTAGGAAATAATTCCTCCCTCTACTATTTTCACCCCTGCTCCACATGCCAGTAGTTAATTGGCCTTTCTCCTTTCCTCCATCAAACTTGATGTGCCTCTATCCTAGTGCTCAGCACCCTGGGTTAATTAAACTCACTGGTTTTCCTGCCTGTTCTTCCATAGTTTGGGACCTTTGAGGGTGTATCCCATAAATCTTTATCCCTATGCCTAAAGTCATGTCTAACAAATGAAGATATTCAATAACTTTGGGAGAGGGGAAGAAAGAAGGAAAGAAGCAGAAAAGTTAGTCTCTCTTTCATCATTTTCTCTTCCAACCACCCCTTGTATTTTAGTTTCCTAGGCTACTCAAGCAAATACCATGAAATGGGTCAGGTTAAACAATGGGAATATATTCACTCACGGTATGAGGATGGGAAAACATCCAAATCAAGGCATCATCAAGGTGATGCTTTCTCCCCAAAGGCTGTGTTGTGGGGCTGGCTGCCGGTGACCCTTGGTCCTAAGTTTGTCACACAGTAAGGCACATGGTGGTGTCTCCAGTTTTCTCCATTATATTTCCAGTTCCATTGAATTTCAGCTTCTTGCTTCCTGTGGCTTTCTTTCTTCTGTCTGAATTTCATTCCACTTATTAAGGACTCCAGTAATAAGATTTAAGACCCATCCTTACTGAGGTGGGTCACACCTTAACTGAAGTAACTTCAACAAAAGGTCCTACTTACAATGGGTTCACACCCACAGGAATGTATTAAATTTAAGACCCTGTTTTTCTGGGGTACATACAGCTTGAAACCATTATACCTTGGGAAAAAATTTCATTTCTTCTGCCAGTCTGTAGACACCAAAGCTACTGTTAATTACAAAAAATGCTCTAGATTTATATCGTATCAATCCTCTATAGATTATAGTTTATTCTATAACCTTAGGATAAAACTGGGTGTGCAACACTTGTTGGTTATATAACGCTATGTTAACTCTATATTTAGTCTCTAAAATCAGCCTAAGATCTTGCTAAATAGCAAATGAAAAATAGCTTGGATGATGTGCTAGGGTATATTCCTCTATATTCTGCAATAAGCATATGTAAACATTGAGATATTTAATTTGTGTATGGAAATATGGATCACACAATCAACTTCTTTAACTTTTATTTCCTACTACGAATCAACAGAAGCCATGCTATAGTGCTTTCCAGGATACGTAATAGAAAATGTCACAGAAGCAAACTGCTAAATTATCTTTACCATTGTTCTTTTATTTAATAGTATACCCTTGTTATTTCATTAATAAAAGATAGAAGATCTGAGAAAACACAATAGTGTGTCTGTGCATATAAAGAAATAGAAGAAGTCAATTACAATATAATAGAAAACATATTTTCATACACATATTTTGTTTAAAGTGTTAAAGGCCACATTATATAATAGACTCTAAAATATATTTACCTGAAAATAAACTACACTAAAACAATAGAACAAAACATTTATCACTGTTCTAATTTCAATACAAGTTTGCATTTCTGACTTCTTTCTTAAATTTCTACTTTTGGCCTTATTCAGGCTAAAAGTTGTGAGAGGGGGAGGGAAGAATAGAATACATGGTAAGGCACTTTCAGGGCATTAGAATTGTTCAGTATGATCTTACAATAATAGATACAGGCCACTTCAAATTTTGTCAAAACCTATAAAGTATGCAATCCAAAAGGTAAACCATAATGTAAACCATTGACCATGGTTAGTAGCAATGCTTCAATATTTGTGCATCAATTGTAACAAATGTACCATTTGCATGTAAAATGTTAATAATAAGGGAGAGAGGAAAAGGGGGAGGGCATTCAGTATATGGAAATCATGTATTCTCTGTGTGACTTTTCTGTATCCTAAAACTTCTTGGAAGAGAAAATGAAAAAAATAAGACACTGCGGGAATATATGGAAGAAAATGTCACTGTACATGCAAGACAACAGATCTTACAGTGATGAAAGACACAAGGTCTAAATTTTTTTTATTATTTCAAATTGTTTTAAAATTTTTTGTTTTTTATTGTTTATTTTTAAAATTATTTCATTTTCTTATTAATTTTATTCAGTTATTTTCTTGGCTTCACTTTTGGAGAGGTTTTGGATCACATAAGGGTCACAGCAGTGACAGGGGAGGATCACTGGTATGGGGTGTCAGTGATATGGGGATGCATGGGAAGGGGTTCACTTGGGGCATGCCTCTAGACATATGAATATGTTCAAGTGTTCATGGGGCATTGTCTCGGTGGGTGGAGAGCCAAACAATAATTGAAAGAATATTGAATTCCCATCCTGGGGAGTTCTGCTACATTCTTTAACAGGACAGCAAGAATCCCCTGAGTGTAAGGCCAATGTCTAGTGAAGGAAGACAGGCCATTATGCCAGGTCCTTGACAGTGATGATTGTACTTATGAACCCTTTCTTGTGAAATTGAAACTTAGCCTAGTATTATATACTGCCTAAGAGTTACCTCCTGAAAGACTCCTTGTTGCTCAAATATGGCCTCTCTCTACGACAAACTCAGCATATAAATGAACTACTTTCCCCCTGGTACGGGACATGACTCCTGGAGATGGGCCTCCCTGACACCGAGGGATTATTACCAAGTGCCAACTAACAATGCGTCTGGAAAAAAACCTTGACCAAAAGGTGAAAATGGCAAATACAATTGAATTTTTATGGCTAAGAGATTTCAAAGTGAGTCAGGAGTGATTCATGTTTCAGCAGGATCTCATTGACTGCCACAGTAAAACAGTGCCTCAAATAGCGGGGCTCCTGAGGACTCTAGAGATATCCAGAAACTATAAGCAGGACAGACAGCTCAGGAATTTGGCACCCTATCAGTGGGCCTTACTTTGGAGTTTATGCTCCCCAGTGTAACAGAGTGAAACTCATTTATAGGTTCTCTACACATGGCTCTTCTGACCCGTTTATTTGAACCCATAATTAGCACTATACTTGATCAATACTTGTCATGGAAATTTATATCTTTGGTCCGTCTGTGTGACAGTTGAGCCCTGAATTTCAGCAGAGTTGCAATACCTACTCTCCAGTTCATTGGACTCACCCAGGACAACTAACAAGGAGATAATGATGGACAATGCCCATCCCCAAAAAACAGAGTGTCTGCAACTGCAAGCAAAATAGCTCCATCCAAATGCCCCATGGGATCTAAGCCCCTCTCAATTAGAAGCAGAGTAGGCAACACCATCCCAAAATCCTCAAGATTGGGGAATGAACAAAGGACTAAAGTAGACTTTTTATTATTCTACTATAGACATTATTATTATTATTCTAGCAATGGAAGAACTCTTATCATTGATGTAAAGGCAGTGTCCACCAGAGGTTCTGAGGGATGGGAGAGGGAAGAATAGATGTAATATGGGGGCATTTTCGGGACATTGGATTTGTCCTGCATGACAATACAGGCCATTGTATATTGTCAAAACTTACAAAATTGTGCGAGACAAAGCGTAAACTATAATGTAAACTGTAGTCCATGGTTAGTAGCAATGCTTCAATATGGGTTCATCAATTGTAACAAATGTACCACACTAATGAGAGATGTTGCTAATGTGGGAAAGTGTGGGAGGGGGAGGGAGTAGGGCATATGGAAATTCCTTATATTTTTTATGTAACATTTATCTAATCTAAACCTTCTTTAAAAATAAAAATAATTAATTATAAAAAAAAAAATTTCGGAGTCATTCAGCTAGTAAGTAGTAGACCTGGACTTGAATGAAGGTCTCTTTTGCCTCCTGAACCTATACTTTAAATGACTCTATTATACTGTGTCTCATGTATAAGCTGCTTAGTTGGAGAATTTTTTTTTCTTAGAAACCATGATAGAGACATTGTTTATATGAGTATCCATGAAACCACATTTCATCTATATAAAAGTACCAATATTTTAATACAAAATCTGAGTGTAATGTCTAAAGTTGTTTCTAAGAAGCGATGTATTCTAAGGTTTTTCTTCTTGGCATACAGGAATAGATTTTCTATTTATATAGTTGGACAATGGAATCTCATTCATACCTTTCCCCTTGTGCCCTATTAAACTTGAATACAGCTGTTTATATGGAGCATTGTGGTATAATAAGTGAACGAAATAAGAATCATTGTAGTCACCATTGGGGGAACAGATATGGATAATTCTTGAAAGACTAAAATAACTATAATGAGTATACTAGAAGATGAGAACTTGTTCTATGTTTATTTTTTAACTTTTTATTGCAGTAGAGACAAAATTTCCCATTTTAACCTCATTCCAAGTATACAATTCAGTAGTATTATTTATATTTACAATATTGTGTTACCATCACTATCTATTACCTCTCCTTTTTAATCATCTCAAACAAAACCTACTCACCCGTTAAGCTATAATTCCCTCTTCCTGCACTGTTCCCCTGGCCCTAGTAATCTATAAACCACCATCTGTCTCCATGAAGTTTGTTTCTTCTAGGAATTTCATATAAGCAAGATCATATTATATTTGTCTTTTTGTGTGTGGCTTATTTTGCTCAATATTATGTTTTCAATGTTCAACCACATTTTATTCCTTTCTATGGCTGAACAATATTGCATTGTATGTCTCTATTTTGTTTATCCGTTCATCCATTGATGGACACTTGGGTTGCTTCCATCTCTTGACTATGATAATGAATAGTGAATAATGCTGCTATAAACACTGATGTCTAAATATCTGTTTGAGTCCTAGCTTTCACTTCTTTGGGTTATATACCAAGAAGTGGGATTGTCAGGTCATATGTTAATTCTATTTTCAATTTTCTGAAGAAAAACCATGCTTGTTTTTGAGAGTATACATTACTAACCGATTTTGTATCCATAGTTTCTAAGCCTTTGGCTGGGTATTTTAAAGATATTACCTCTCAACCTCACAACTTTCTTGTGAGGAAGATACAGAAAATTCTTAGTGTATAGTTTAGCATCAGTTGAAAGTAAAAGTGTTTCACACGGCCAGGGAACTGGCAGAACCAAGGCATGAAATCCTAGTATGTCCAACTTCAAGGACTCTACTTCACTACAGTTATCGGAAGGTGGAAGTTCTCTCAGAGGGGCAGTAATGTGTAAGCTTGTAGGCCAGGGTTGTCCCACATTCATTTTGTTTGGCACACCAACTGCTTTCATGACATGATTCATATGTATAATCCCATTTAATCCCAATTACCATCTAATGTGCTATATATTTATTATTCCCATTTCACAGATAAAGAAATTGATTACTTTGCCTAAGGCACACAGCTCCCTAGTGGTAGTGCTGAGATTTGAATTCAAGTCTATATTACCTAAATTGTGTGTTCTTAGCTACTAAACTATAGTGCTTCTATCACAGGACTAGTTTGTAAATTTTTCTATTAAAAACAACTCTCAAACAACTGCCAAAAACATAAGAATTTGTACTAAGAACCAAAAAATGTAAGCTGAATAACTTGCTCTTCATCAGCTGAACCTTTCCCTGCCTTTAAAAAATAATCAGCTAAAATTTCAAGTCTACTTCATTGCAAACTACTTATATTGAGAAAACCTTCATCCAGGGATGTTGTCTTAATTATCCAGAAGACTTGAGGCTAAATAGTTTGTCCTTTGATTTCACTCTTGAATCAGTGGTCTTCATGTTGTTTTGCCACTGTGAAGACTACAGCTAACGTCTCATTTCGAGATAACAGAAGAGTGGTTGTGTTAGAAGGAAGGATGGCTTCTGTATTAAAGAGAACTGCAAGTAGAGCAGAGGATTGATGGTGGCTTCAAGAAAATGTGTTCTCCCATCTACTTGCAAGTGTAATTTAAAGAGGATTTTCAAGGAATGGATAGACAACATTACTCACATCAATTCTTACTGCCTTCTCCCTCTATAACTCTTTACCAATTCTGGTCCATAGCTACTGTTTAATCAACAGCATGCATTTGAGAAGGATTCTCCAGAATCCCCAAATGAATTTCTTATCATGCAAATTGAATGAACTGGTGAAAATGATAAATTTATCTGCAGTGTAACAGATTTATTTCAAGCTGTATGAGGTGCCTGAGGGTAAAAGGGACTTCCTAAACAAACTATGCCAACTCCAAATTTGAAAAGATCTATTTGACCATGATCTTACTATCGGATTTTTCTCCCATATGCTTTTTGTATAAGAAAGATTTTATTTACTACAGTTTACAATATTGAGGTCATTTCCCTACTTTTTGGAAGTAAAGATATAAATTCAAGAACATGAATTTATGCAGGACAAAGTTTTCATAAACTAGAAGGTACTTGTGATTCATGATCTTTTGCTGATATGTTTCCTTTATGTTAATAGTGGTCATATGACAGAATGAAGGCCCCCCAAATATGTTCACATCCTAACCTCTAGAACCAATAAATATTTTATGTTACATGGCAAAGGGTACATGGCAGTTTGAGATTATTTTATGAATCCCAAAAAGAGAAAGAGTATGTTTGTAAACTAATCAATTTCTCTGGGTGTGATACCATTTGATTGCATTAAATTCAGCTTAGGGGCCTTTGATTAGATTACCTGTTAAGATTGATTTTGGGTTTTTTGATTCAACTACATCAGTGGGTGTGACTCAGGTTGAGTTCCTGCCCCCTTGCTGGGTCTGATATAAATGGACACTCAAAGAGGAGAGAGTTCTGTCATTTTTTATCCTGCCAAGTGACAGAAACTAGAAGGCTCAAACAGCTGAGGCACTGGGGAGACATGAGCCATTTTGCCTGATAGCTGATCGCTGAAATTGGGAAGAGAGCAGAACAGCCAAGACTGATGTAGAAGGTCTGGAAAGAAATAAGCCCTATGCCAGGAGAGAGAGGACTACAGGATCACTTAAGCATGAAGACTCAAGAAGCTGGGCCCACGGAGCTCAAAAGGAAGAGGAAGCCCAAAGGGGAAGAGGAGACCAGGTAGAGATGGGCTGCCATCTTGCTTCAACATGTGGCAGCTGACTTTAATGAGAAAGCACCTCTTAGAGTGCCTTGAGTTGGACTTTCCAAAGCCTTGGGACTGTACACTTTTACCCCAAATAAATACTCTTTATAAAAAGCCAACAGATTTCTGGTACTTTGCATTGGCACCCCTTTGGCAGACTAATACCGTGCATTTGGGTGGAAGATTGAATAAAGGTTGCTCATCAGGCAACCTTGAGATAGGAAGATTATCATGGATTATGAGGGGGCCCAATATAATCACAAGGATCCTTAAAAATGAAAAAGGGAGGCAGGAGAGTGAGTATTGTGTGACTCAATTGCCATACCAGACTTTGAGAATGGAGGTAGGGGGTTACTATGAGCCAAGAAATAAGGTTGACCTCTAGAAGCTTTTCCAGCAAGCAAGAAGATAGATTGTTCTCTAGAGCCTCCAGAAAGCAATGCAGCCCTGCTGACTTCTTGATTTTATCCAGTAAAACCTACTTCAGATTTCTGGACTCCAGAAATATAATATAATACATTTCTGTTGTTTTAAGCCAGTAAGTTTGCAGTAATCTGATTCAGGAGCAAAAGGAACCTGATACGGACATTAGGATGTGAAAGTGGGGTGAGGTTGTAAAAATACCTAAAAATGTGGAAGTGGTTTTGGAATTGGAAAATGGTTAGAAGATGGAAGAAATCTGAGGAGCATGACAGAAAAAGCCCTGGTTACACTGAGCACAGTGTTTGTAGAAATAGGGATGTTAACAACTTTACTAGTGAAGACTGAAAAGGAAGTGAGGAAAATAGTAGACAAAACATATATTTTCTTAGAGAATCCTTCAATAGACATGAACATACTGTTGGTAATAAAGCTGTCAGAATTACAACTCTACTTTATGTCTGCCAACCATGGAAGATAAATCTGATATATATTCTGATATTTTTAAGAATAATTGAGAGGCCAATAGGAATTTTGGTGAACACTGAGGAAGTAGAAGGGAGAAATCAGAAAAGCATTTCACAGGATAAGTAACCAGAGACATAATTCAAGAAGAGAAAACATATTGCTTTGAAGATCTCTAAGAGTTGTTAAAGAAGACCTCCAAATCAAGATGGGTTTACATGTGCAAACTGAAGTACATACTTGGGAGAACAGAATTATTCTTTATAATTATAGGTAAAATTATTTTGGGGATACAGCAAGGTGGGGCATTGCATGCATGGGCCAAGAGGGTAGATTTCAAAAGCCTTAGAGGTGGAGCAGTCCAAAAGTGTGACAGAGAAAATATCTGAATAAGTAATTCAATAGAGACAGAAAGTAGATTAGGGGCTGGGGAGTGGGGGGGTTGGGGAAGGTAAAGGAATGTTATTGCTTAATAGTTACAGAGAGTTTCTGTTTGGGGTCATGAAAAAGCTTTAGTAATGGATAGTAGTGATGAAAGCAAAACATTGTGAAGGCAAATAATACCACATAAAAATTGTTAAAATAAGGAAATTTTGTGTTATATAATGTGTTACCATTAAAAAAATTATTGTAACAGTTTGGTAAATTATTTGCCATGGGGTGTGCTAGGACCTCTTTCTACCTTTAATGTAGACAATATCATTCATCCTCGTTTTTTTGGTAAAATGTGGATTATTTGGGGGTAAGCTTTAAGGGGGATGACGGGGAGCTGAGTTTTATATTCAGGTTGATGAAAGGCAAAAGCAGCTTAAGAAAGAAAGCTGGAGTTGAGGACAAAGGAGATCTTGAAAACATAAGGCCCTGGGAATTAAAAAAAAATTCCTGAGAAAACTTCAGATTTTCAGGGCTGTGGATTTGGTGATGTCAAAGCTGACAATGCCAAGGTATAAAACTGGACCAGTTCCTATCTGATGCTATTTGGAATAAATAGACATTGTACTGAAGTATACATATGATACACTGTAACTATGGAGTTGGAAAATACCAAGTCCCAGGCTGTGCTATGGGGTCTTTAAGGTGGGGGAGGGGCTCTGTCCCCCTTCTCTCTGCCCCTCCCCCACCCTCCTGAGTATTCTGTGGCTCTGCGCAGTATTCTGTGGCTCTGCGCAGGCTCAGTGACCAGTACTGAAGGCAGGTATGCACTGCAGAAGATGGAGACATATCTCTACTTCCCCAACAGCCACAGTACCACATGGACCAGCACATGTACATCCACATGGACCATTGTGTGGATTTTATTCTTATTGTGTGGGATATTGCTCTTTCTACTGTTTCTGGACTTCCTCCAGATGAATCCATTTGAGGAAGAAGGAGACAGAAATCAGGTAAGGGAATCCCATATCCATCCCCCAGCATAGATGGATCTTTGCTTTCCCTGTTCCTCCCAATTCACTAAATCAGTTATGTTTGCACAGACTCCTGAGACCGGCCCTCTCAGGAAAGATGAGAACCATTTCTTTAGGGAAACCATTTCTTTAGGGTGAGCAGGCAGAAAGCTTATATCTACACTCACAGAATAATATCTTGGGGGTGGCAGAGAATTAACTCAAGGGTAAATTTCAAGCAGTGTGACTCAATGTCCCTGGGGTTAATTATTAAATAGACAGTGTAGGAAATGTTTGGGGGACAAACCTTCCCCTGGAGGTGGTTATCTGGCAAGAGCTTGTCCTATCCACCTTCTCACAATGTTCTCCATAAAGGATGTTTTTCTTTTCATCTTTCACAGGCCTTATCCAGGGGATATCCTGAATCCATTCTTGTGGCATATAGAAGCTTCTTTTGTCTTTACATTGTTCTTCAGGAGCTCCTGTACTTAAGAGTCACAAGAAGAGCGGACATCCCAATACGGTTGGAGAAAGATAATGATAAAGGATTATTTCCAAGACAACTGAGGCAGGGCTGTGAACTCACCTTTGGGTTAGCTTCAGAATTACCTGATATTGATCAGGACATCCCAGGGCCTCCTCCCTTCCCGAGCATTGACGATCAACCAGAGCAGTAGTATGAGGAAACCATCAAGGCTGTGGAGCTCACTGTTCCCAGACTCAAATCAAAAGACTCCCTGAGGGCCAGTGAGCTTGGAAGTTCCCCATTTAGCAATGAATTGTTCAGTCTAGGGAATCTAGTCACTAATGAATGCCCCACAAAGTCAAGCATGTTGGTGCAACAAGATATAGGGAAAACAAATCTGAAAGATCAGTCTGAGTCAAAGCTTTCTGAGTCAAAGCTCCAAGTGGAGGGAAAGTCACAGAGCCACACTCATGGCTGTGATGCTGAAAGGTCCCCTGACTCAGATAGTTTGACTTCCAAGGACTTTGAGCCCCAGGTCCCAACTGTGCACAGAAGAGATATTGCCATGCCCCAGGGTCCCAACATCCAAGATGAGGACAGAGGGGGTAGCCTTGTCCAACAGAAACAAAGAGCACCTAAGGTCCAGTCTTCTTGGAGGGTTCAGAGCACAAAGTTAAACCTAAATACAGAAAAAGAGGACCCTGAAAGGCTTTATTCAGGAGAGTACCTGGAAGACGATGTGGGGTTAGGGCCCTCCCTCGCCATAGGGATGAGCCACCCTGACCAGGACTAGGGATCAACAGAGAACCTGTTGCCCTCGAAGGCACATAGTCCTCAAAAAAGCAAACACCAGAAAAGGGTTAGCCAAATGGTACAGTGGCTTTGTCTATGGAGAAATGGAAAACAGTCACCTAGTTGCCACGAAACCAGCTAGGTCAGTATTAGTCTCCCAGCAACTGTGTCTGAGCCGCCATCCTTCCATCTTTCCCAGTGAGCCAGCATCTACCATCAGGGCCCACCAGCAGGTGCCAAGGGTGCAAAGTCCCCCAGGCCGTCATCATTGCTTCCCTCTGTTCTGCTTTATGGCATGTGTCTCCGCCACTCAATCATAAATCCTCCTCCCTTGGATAGCATGTTTTATGTTCTTCCTACCTGAAAAAATTTCTTTAAAAATAAATTCATTTGTTCAGATAAAAGAGTGTCATGTCTGTCTTTACCACATTTGGGTGGAAGTTTAGGGTATTCCAATAGCTTGAGCATAAACAAAAGGGGTAGCTTCAGCACCTAATAAATACCCATTTTGGCCTCTAAAAGAAGATCCTCTTCATGGAGGGAAGTTAACAGTGATATTGCACCCACTGCTATGGAGCCATCCTTCCTTTGTATGTTCTCAGATATCTTTTTCATATAAAATACTTTTTTCTCAATTTTTCATTTAAAAAAAAAACTCAAAAACACCCTTTAAAATCTATAGGAACCTGTGAAGGAAAGAAAATTCATTAAAATCCTAGCCTTAGTCCCTGCCTCAAGCAGTTCCTCCTTACCCTTCCCCACTTTCTTTAGGAAGATGGGATGGATGAGAACATACAGGCCTAATAGCACCAGAAATTGCCCTCCAGGAAGGATGAGAGACATGAAGCCTCACATATCTCCAATGTGAAACGTGGATGTCTGGGGGTAGCTCAGTGCTGAGAGTTCAGAAGGGTGGGAAGTAATCTTTGTCTATTAATCTATTGTGAGAAGAGATGACACCTTCACCCAAGACTGCTTTGCCTTCATGCTGAAAGTGGAGGAGATGGGCCCTGCTTTCAATTTCCTAGCCTTACTGAAATGGAAAGCAATTCACCACTTGCAATTTCTTCTGCCACTGAACATGCTCTAGAGCTGTAGGATCTGTGTATGTGTATGCAGGGAAAAGTCAGGGAGTCTACTGTCAGATTTCTTTCCCTGCCTACCCCAAATGAAAAGTGTTTATCAGTGACCTTCCTCCCTCTCTCAAGCCCAGAGAGGGAGCAGACAGCTCTGTGAGTGTTGCATGACTCTGCACATTTGTATGGTGTCTTTGGCCATTGACTGCTGGACACAGTGGACCTAGCTGGGAGATAGAAGTACATAAAGCAGTTTCCTTTCTCTGTTCTTTTTTCCCTAAAATGGAAGGATACCACTGGGAAAGACTGGGGAAGGCATCAAAGGAAAGATCCTAGCAAAAATGGGAGGGGAAGAAGGACATGCTATTTATAGGATTTGGCAAGTCATCTCTTCACTTTGAAATAGCTCTCAGGTCTGTCTCTAGCCACATGCTGAGAACTCAATTCAAAGTAACATGACAATTGACCAAAGGTTTGTGTCAGGCCTCTGCACTCCCCTCCTCCCCGCCCCTTGCCCCCACCTCACAAGACAGCTTGAAATGGGTTCAGGAATGGGAACATTTTCCTTAAAGTCATGGATTTTACATGTTAGAAAATATATCCAGTGTCCAGTGACATTGACCATTATATCTGAGATGTTAATCTATGACCAAATTTTGAACTTGGTAATGAGGGTCACCCTGCTGGATGGCCTTCTTCTGGAAATAAAGGTCTTCCCCATGGAATCTCTTCCCAGTGCCTAGCTGGGTGACTTCTGCCTTTCATGGTGGAAATGTTCCCAGGGTAGCAGCACAATGACCAAGGAAAAGTGAGTCAGAGGGAAAATGAAGGTAGAAGTGAGTGGGAAATGAGGAAACAGAATGAAGGGTGGCACAAATCAATAAGATGATTGGAAGGTATGGGAAGGCACCCATCTCTTCTAATCAAGATTCTCATGATGTTCATGAAATTGGTGAAGTCATTACAAGTTTCCTCCCTGTACACCCTCAGCTCATGCATCACAGATAGTTGTTTTCCTTGAGCACATAGTGTTTCTGGGATTCACCTTAGACTCCTACTCAACCTACTGAAGCCAAAGTGACCAAGGGCACTGTATTAGTTTCCTAGGCTGCTCAAGGCAGATACCTTTGAAATGGGTTGGCTTAAACACTGGGAATTTATTAGTGTACAGTTTGAGGCCAGGAAAATGTCCAAATCAAGGCATCATTAAGGCAATGCTTACTTTCCAAAGACCAGCTGCCAGTGGTCCTTAGCTCCTTTGCTATATGGCAAGGTATATGGCATCTGCTGGTCTCTCCCTTCTCTCCTGGGTTTCATTAATTCCAGCTTCTTGCTTCCATGACTTTATCTCTCTCTATATATTTTCATTCCATTTATAAAGGACTCGAGTAATACGATTAAGACCCATCCTGAATGTGGTGTGTTACATCTTAACTGAAGTATCTTCATCAAAAGTCCTATTTACAATGGGTTCACACCCACAGGAATGGATTAACCTTAAGAACTTGTTTTTCTGGGGTACATACAGCTTTAAATCACCATAGGCACCAAACGTTTTCACATATTCCTACACATAACCTGAGATAAGACAGTGTTATATTAGTCACATTACCATTAAGAAGAATATCTGCCCTATCCAAGGATAGCTTAGCCACTAGAGTGCCACATCCAGGCACTCTATCTCTCACTTGTAAGTTGCTACACTGCATTTTCAAATTGCCATCAACAAATTGTACTTAATTTGGTAACTCAAATCATTAGATTTTAACTTTCTACTGACTGCTAATGCAAATTAAGCAGAATTCTCATTCTGTGGAAAAATGAGTAAGAGTATAGCCAGTTCTTATACTGAGAAGTAAGCATTTTAAGGTTTGATTAGAGCTCACATAAATGTGCAATTTTTAAAATAAATGTAGAGTCTTGGGTATAAAGAGCTGGATTTTGACATTGTAAATGAATGTGAAAATTTGATATAACCCAAATGACAATAAATACACATTTTTATATGTTTCTTTACCAAAGCGACTATACAGACTATTAATATTGCTGTGGCTTAAAAATTGTGAGGGAATTGTCATAGGGGTTTGGAATGAGCTTTACTGGGCTATAACTCAGAATATGAGTACTGGTCAAAGTTTTAAAACCAGAGTTAAAACCAACATTGTGAAAACAAGAGACTGAGAATTCTAGAAATGAATATTCAGCTCTATCACAGCCATATGTGTAGCCTAAGATTCAAAACAGAGAAGGATTTGGAGAAGTGCTCAAACCTATTTTCATTGGGAAACATCAAGACAGACTGGCCATAGAAAGAGACGCTTGAGGGCAGTATGGTCAGAAAAGGCTACAACTAGATAACTTAGCTAATGGTGGAAAGGCCCTCCAGGCAAGGGAGACCTCTGAGGAAAAGCACTGAGGCAGGAATTAAGTCAGCCCTTTCTGGAAAAATAAGAAAGTAGGCCATATTAAATTGAGGAAGAATTTCCTTAATAGTAGTAGGAAGATTACTAATTCAGGAACTGGCAAGCGGGGGTTTGGATTTCGGCTCTATCTCTTACTATCTCTGAGAACTTGGGCTAGTGACATAACCTACCTGAGCCTCCATTTCTTCATCTGTGAAATGGGGGTATTGGTTTTATGGACCTCAAAATATTCTCAAGTTTAATTCAAATATAACCTCAATTATTTTCATATAAAAGGTTAATTATAAACAGAGGGACCAAAATAATAGTATTCAGGAGGGATGGAACACAGATGCATGGCAAGAAAAACAGAAAGGCATTCATTTCTGTTATGACAGTAAAAATAGAAATGGGCAGACATAATTGATGAGACAAAGACCAGATGCTCTCTCATTTCCAAGTGCTGTGTTCCACAGGTAACCTACTAGTCCTTGTAAGAAATTAGAACACAAAACAACAGACTTGGTATTAGAAAGTTTTACTAGGTTTTCTTCAGTATTCCTATGTTACCAAACTTTGAAATTCCTTATTTTATTTATCCATTTATATTTATATTATAATTACAGATATAGCTAACACAAAAGTTACCTAATCTGAGTGACCTTCCCTGACCACTCTCTCTAGCCCCCTCAGTTTGCTTTATTTTTCATTATAATGCATGGCACCTATTAAGAGATAATGTATTGATTTATTTGTTCACTGTCTCCCCTCCCTAAAATATAAACTCTTTGAAGGCAAAGACACTGCCTGATTTTTTTTCCCTTTGTTTTCATGGTTATATCCCTAGTGCCTAGTTTCTGGCAAATAATAGAGAATCAAGAAATAGTCATTGTCTCCATTATTTTGGAAATTCAAGCATTATCAAATGTCCTAGTTTGTACTAGTAACTTGAACATCCAAAACATGCTTTAATGAACAGCAACATTAGTTATTTCTTCATTGCTAATGGGGAAATTTCCTCCAACATCCTGAACAGTAAATAACAAACCTGTATTGCATTTGCTCGGCTCATTCTTAGAGCAATCCTATGAAATGGATACCAGTATAAAACTCATTGTACAGATGAGAAAATTGAAGCCTTAAAGAGCTTTGACAAAATTCACAAATTCTCAAAAAACTAGAAAGAGATGGAACTAGGCCTTGAAACCACACCACTTTGACTCTATAAAGTATATCTTCCTAACTTTAGCAATTGTTAACATATGGCCATATCTACTTTAACTTTCTGTCTATCCATTTATCCATGCTGAAACATTTGAAGTAAGTTTCAGACATCAAAACGCTTCATCCTAAATACTTTAGAATGTATATTCCAAAAAGAAGAGCATTCTCAAACACCAAAAAACAATAATTCTCTGTTATCTAAATACATTCCATATTCAAATTTCCTCTTTTGTTTTATGAAATCTAGAACACTCCACAGCTTTTCTTACATTTTAAAAAATGATATTGACTTGTAAAGAGGCCTTGCAGTGTAAAGAGGTCTTTCAGTAGTTCCCCATTTTGTACTGGTCTCTCTGCTTCCCCATGGCATGAACTTGGTTCTCTCTGCCCTGTGTTTTTAGTAAATGGAAAGGTTAATCTGAAGGCTTCATTGTATTGGGGTTGCAATTTTTGCCAAGAATAATTCATAGGTGATAGTGTACCACATGTTGTAACACATTAAGGATGCAGAGCCAGGTTAATTCACTATAATTGATGCTAGCTTTGATCATTTGATTAAAGTGGTGTCCAACATACTGCACCTTTGTAAAGGTCCCGTTCTATTTTTGTGTTATATTTTCTGTTTGTTTTCATGTTAACTAGCAGGTGATCTGTAGGATATTTAGTAAGATGTAAATATTCTGTTCTCCAGCAACATTTCAAATGACCTTAATTAATCTTTCCTGAATTATTACAATAGATTTGCAAAATGGTGAATTCTATTTTATTTTCATGCTTTAATTATTTCCTAAGAAACTCATGTTTATTTTTTAAAATAAAATTTTATCGAAGTATATCATTATGAATATACATAAGCAATAAGTGTATAGTAAAACTTGCAGATTTATAAAACAAACATGCAAATCTTCATATAAGGCACCCATACATCTCCCCATGACTAACACCTTGCATTGTTGTGAAACATTCGTTACAAACTATGAAAGAGCATCATCAAAATTTACTACTAACTATAGCACATATCTTACATTTGGTGAATCTCCCCCTAACCTACCCAAATATTAATATCCTATATTAGTGTTATATATTTGTTATCATTCATGAGAGAACATTCTCATATTTATCCTGTAAACCACAGTGAATAATCCACCACTGGATTCCCTATATTATACAGTCCCATGCTTTGTACAATCCATTCAAAGTGTACACTCTGTGGCTCTCATTTTCATCACACAGTTGTGCTGTCATCACCTCAGTCAATTTTAGAATGTTTTCATTACTCCAAAAGGAAAAATCCCATATTCCCTTATTCCCCTCTACTGTTGTTCCTTAGTATTGAAATAATATTTACTTGCCATTGCTGCAAAATATTACAATATTACTGTAACTATTGTCCATAAGTTACATTAGTTGTAATTTTCCTGTGTATCATCATATTCTTAGCGCTTTGTAAAAGGGCATTCTTATATTTATACTATTAACCACAATCTTCATCCACCACCAAAATCACTACGTTATGCTTTCCCTAGATTATTCTCTAGATTCCTTTCAATTATATCCATAGACTACCCATTTCAACCACAATCACATTTATAAATCAGCAGTGTTCGTTTTTTACAATTAACCTTATTAATAATGCTACATACATTAAGCATCAGCTCCCATTCTCAACCACATTCTATTTCCTAGTAACCTATACTCTAGAATTTACCTCTGTGATTTACTCACTATACTTGGTTCATGTTAGTGAGACCATACAATATTTATCCTTTTCGCCTGCTTATTTCAGTCAACATAATATCCTCTAGGTTCATCCATATTGTCATAGGCATCCCAATTCATTTCTTCTTATAGCTGAATAATATTCCATCGTATGTATATACCACATTTTATTTCTCTATCAGTTGATGGACACTTGGACTGGTTCCATATTTTAGCAATTGTGAATAATGTTGCTATGAACATCGGTGTGCAAATGTCAGTTTGCATCCTTGCTTTCAGTTCTTCTGAATATATTCTTAGCAATGGGATTCCTGGATCAGACTTCAGTTCTCTATGTCAGCTTCTTGAGGTACTGCCAAACTGTCTTCCACAAAGGCTGCACCATTCTACATTCCCACCAACAGTGAAGGAGTGTTCTTGTTTCTTCACATCCTTTGCAGCACTTCTAGTTTTCTGGTTGTGTGTGGTTTTTTTTAAAATAATGATCATTCTATAAGGTATAAGATGGTATCTCATAATTTGGATCTGCATTTCCCTAAAAGCTAGTGCTCTTGAGCAATTTTTCATGTGCTTTTTGGCCATTTGTATTTTCTCTTTGGAGAAATGTCTAAGTCTTTTGCACATTTTTTTAACTGGGGGTTGCTTGTCTTTTTGTAGTTGAGTTGTATGTTCTCTTTATATAATGTGGATATCAAAGCCTTATTGGATATGTGGTTTCCAAATATTTTCTCCCATTGAGGCAACTGCCTTTTTACTTTCTTGACAAAGTCTTTTGAGGAACAAAAGTGTTTACTTTTGAGGAGGTCCCATTTATCTATTTTTTCTTTCATTATTTGTGCTTTTAGTGTAAGGTTTAAGAAACTACTGCCTACCACAAGGTCTTGAAGATATTTCCCTATATTTTCTTCTAGGAGTTTGATGGTTGTAGCTTTTATATTTAGGTTTCTGACCTATTTTGTGTCAGTTTTTGTATAGGTTTGTGATAGGGCTCCTCTTTCTTTCTTTTGGATATGGATATCCAGTTCTCCTAGCACCATTTGGTGAATAGACTGTTCTGGCCCAGCTGAGTGGGTTTGACAGCCTTGTCAAAAATCACTTGACCATAGACGTGAGGGTCTGTTTCTGAGTTCTTGATTCAGTTTCATTGGCTAATCTAATTTTATGCTAGTACCATGCTGTTTTTTTTTTTTACCACTGTAGCTATGTAATATGCATTGAATTCAGAAAGTGAGAATCCTCCAACTTCGTTCTTTTTTAAAATTTTCTGCAATAAAGGCCATTGGGATTTGTATCAGGATTGCATTGAATCTGTAAAATCAGTTTGGGTAGAATTGACATCTTAGTCTTCAAGTCCATGTACAAAGAACATCCTTGCATTTATTTAAGTCTTTGGTTTCTTTTAGCAATGTTTTGTAGTTTTCTGAATACAGGTCTTTCATATCCTTGGTTAAGTTTATTCCTAAATATTTTATTCTTTTAGTTGCTATTATAAATGGAATTTTTTTTTTCTGATTTCCTCCTTAGATTGCACATCACTAGTGTATAGAAATGCTACTGATTTTTGCATATTAATCTTGCATCCTGCCACTTTGCTGAACTCGTCTATTAGTGCTAGGAGCTTTGTTGTGGATTTTTTAGGATATTCTAGATATAGGAACATATCTTCAGTGAACAGCAAAAGTTTTATTCTTCCTTTCCTATTTGGGTGTCTTTTACTTCTTTATGTAGCCAAATTGCTCTAGCTAGAACTTCTAGCACATATAGAACAGTGTTGACAGTGGGCATCCTTGTCTTGTTGCTGATCTCAGTGGGCAAGTTTTTAGCCTTTCACTCTTGAGTACCATGCTATCTGTGGGTTTTTCAAACATGCACTTTACCATATTGAGAAAGCTTTCTTCTATTCCTATCTTTTGGAGTGTTTTTATCAAGAAAGGATGCTGTATTTTGTCAAATGCCTTTTCTGCATCAATTGAGAAGATCACGTGATTTTTCTTCCTCAATTTATTAATGGGGTTTACTATACTAATTGATTTTCTAGTGTTGAACCACCCTTGCATACTTGTGATAAAACCCACTTGATCGTGGTGTATAATTCCTTTAAATGTGCTTATGGATTTGTATACAAGTTTTTTTTGATGATTTTTGCATCTATATTCATTAGAGGTATTGGTCTGTAATTTTCTTTTTTTGTACTATCTTTATCTGGTTTTGGTATTAGTGTGATATTGACTTCACAGATGAGTTTGATAGCATTCCTTACTGTTAATTTTTTGGAAAAGCTTGAGCAAGATTGGTATTATATCATCTTTGAATGGTTGTAGAAATCACCTGTGAAGCCATCAGGTCCTGGGCTTTTCATTTTGGGGAAGGTTTTGATGACTGTTTCAATTACTTCACTTGTGATTTGTTTTGTTTATTGAGGTCTTCTATTTCTTCTGGGTCAGTGTCAGTTGTTCATGTGTTTCTAGGAATTTGTTCTTTTTGTCTACATTTTCTAGTTTGTTTGTTTTTTTGGTGTAAAGTTGCTTATGGTATCCTCTTATGATCTCTCATTTCTGTGGGGGTCAGTGGTAATATTCCCCTTCTCATTTCTGATTTTATTTGCATCTTCTCTCTTTTTTTCTTCTTTCAGTCTAGCTAATGGGTTTTTCAATTTTGCTGATCTTGAAGAACCAACTTTTCGTTTTGAATTCTTTCTATTTTGTTGTTGTTGTTGTTGTTCTCAATTTCATTTATTTCTGCTCTGACCTTTATTTTTTCTTTCCTTTGGCTTGGATTGGGATTAGTTTGTTGTTGTTTTTTTCTGGTTCCTCGAGGCATGCAGTTAGGTCTTCAATTTTAGCTCTTTCTTCTTTTTTAGTGTAAGCATTGAGGGCTATAAATTTCCCTCTCAGCAAAGTCTTTGCTGTATTCCATAGGTTTTGATATGTTTTCTCATTTTCACTCATCTCAGGATATGTACTGAATTCTCTTGCAATTTATTCTTTGACCCAGTAATTATTTAACAGTGTATTGTTAATCTCCATACATTTGTGAATTTTCCCTTTTTCCCTCTGTTATTGATTTCCAGCTTCATTCCATTATGATCAGAAAGTGTTTTGTATAATTTCAATCTTTTTAAATTTATGGAGACCTATCTTGTGATCCAACATATGGTCCATCCTGGAGAAGGATCCATGACCTTTTGAAAAGAATGTATATCTTGCTGTTTTGGGGTGCAATGCTCTATAATTGTCTGTTAGGATTAGTTCATTTATCATATTATTCAAGCTCTCTGTTTCCTTATTTATCCTCAGTCCAGATGTTCTATCCAATGCTGAGAGTGGTGCATTGAAGTCTCCAACTATTATTGTAGAGACGTCTATTTCTCCCTTCAATTTTGACATTGTGTACCTCATGTATCTTGGGGCACCCAAGTGACATGCATAAATATTTATTATAGTTATTTCTTCTTGGTGAATTGCCCCTTCAATTAATATATAATGACATTCTTCATTCCTTATAATAGTTTTGCATTTAAAATCTATTTTGTCTGATATTAATATCACTACCCCAGCTCTTTTTGGGTTACTATTTGTGTGGAATATCTTTTTCCAACCTTTCACTTTCAACCTGGTTATATACTTACATTTGAGGTGAGTCTCTTGTAGACAGCATATAGATGGTTCGTTTTTGTTTTTTTTTTCACCCATTTTCTCAGTCTGTGTCATTTGATTGGGGAATTCAATCCATTAACATTCAATGTTATTACTGTAAAGGCATTACTTACTTCATCCATTTTATCCTTTGGCTTTCCATTGTCATATCTTACTATTGTCTGTGTTTTCACCCATTAATTTATAGCTCCTAATAATCTTCATTTCTACATTCTTCTCCAACTCTCTCAGCCTTGTTTTTTCCTTTTGGGCTGCAGCACTCCCTGTAGTATCGCTTTTAATTCTGGTCTTTTGGTAACATATTCTCTCAGTTTTTGTTTGTGAAGACTTTAAACTCACCCTCATTTTTGAAGGAAAGCTTTGCCAGATACAGAATTCTTGGCTGGCAGTTTTTCTCTTTCAGTATCTTAAATGTATTACACCACATTATTCTCACATCCATGGTTTGTGATGAGAGATCAGCACTTAATCTTCTTGAGGTTCCCTTGTATATGATGTTTTTCTTTTTCCCTTGCTGCTTTCAGAAGCCTCTTTTTATCTCTGATATTTGTCATTCTGAATAGTAGGTGTCTCAGAGTAGGTTTATTCAGATTTATTCTGTTTGGGGTGTGCTGTCCTTAGATATTGATATTTATGTCTTTCATAAGGTTTGGGAAGTTTTCAGTGATTATTTCCTCAAATTTGCTCTCTGCCCCTTTTCCATTCTCTTCTCCTTCTGGGACATCGAAAATGTGTATGCTTTTTTTGTTTGTTTTGTGTTGTCATTCAATTTCCTGAGGTCCTATTCAATTTTTTTCCATTCTTTTCTCTTTCTGTTCTCCTGTCTTTTCAAGTTCATATGTTTTGTCCTCGATATCACTAATTCTGTCTTTGATAAATTCAAATCTGCTCTTATATGCCTCTAATGTATTTTTAATCTCATCCATTTTGTCTGTCATTCCCATAAGCTCTGTTACTTTTCTTTGCAGGCTTTCAAATTGTTCTTTATGTACTCACCCATTGTCTTCTTAATATCCTTTATCTCTTTAGTGATATTTTCCTTCAACTTTTTAAATTGATTTAGGAGATTTGTGTGATTATCATTTATTAGCTGTCTTAAATCCCGTATCTTGTAAAGATATTTGGTTTGTTCCTTTGGCTGGGCCATCTCTTCCTGTTTCATGGTATGGCTTGTAATTTTTGCTGTTGTCTAGGCATCTGAATATGCTGGTGAATTTACTTTGATCATCAATTTTTTCTCTTTTCTAGTGGTTATTTTCCATGGCTTGTCTTTGATTTTTGGTTCAACTCATTTTGAGTCTTTAAAATTGCCCAGCTTAAGTTATCAAAATCAGGCCAGGAACTCACTAATGGGACAGAGATATTTTCCCCAGGGGTTGGGACAAGAGAGACCTAAAAGCAGTTTTTCTCATTGCAGTTTCCCACCCAGCCAGCAGATGGCACATGTCACTGAACCTTTCCATTGAAGGATCTCTTTCATGCCCTGCTTGCTCATGCTTCTGATCTGGCCAGGGCCGTTATTCAAAGTGGATGCTGCTGGACAAATTCACTGAGGACAAACCACTCTCCACTGCACCCTCTCTCTTCCCAAGAAGGAAGATGTCTGCTCGCACCCCCTCAGTTGGCTGCAGTGAGTCACAGGTTTTATCCAGGTTGTGTGCCTTGAGGGTGGGGGATTGGTGCCATTCTCGGCTGCTGTTGGGGTTTAGTATCTCATGGTTATCATTTTGGGTACTTTTTCTCTCTGTCCTTCACCCTCCTGTGGGTTGTGCAGCACTGTCCTGGTCTGCTGACCCTCAAAGCAGATCCCTTGGACAGTATTTGGCCCTTTCTCCATTGTTTTTGTGAGAGAGTTTAGCTTTGCCTGCCTACTCCAATGCCATCTTTCCAGAAGTTCCTATTGATTATTTTTGACAATATCAATATTCATAAGATTGATTGAATTACTGCTAAAAATATTTTTAAGAATGAGTAAACTCATTCTTATGATACACAGCTAATAAATGGGTGATCCAACATTAAACTCTGTGCCTTCAGAATTTTTTCTGGTTTCCCAGTATCACATTTAGGCTCAACAAAACTCCTATAGACTTTAATATAGGTCCTAGAGCTGCAGGTCAACATCAGTGTTGTGGCAGGTACTATGATCTAGTAACTGGTAGAACAATTGTATTTACCAGTAGCTTAGATGTGGTTAAGGTCACCTGGGTGACCATATTGAAGCATCTTTGTCTGTATAGTAGACATGGTACCAACTGCCCTTACTTCTGAAAAATAAATTATGAAAACAGTAAAGAAAATTATACCTAAATCTTAGAAATATTCAAAAATCAAAAAACTGTACATAGGGATATAAATTTCACTATTTTATATAATCACAATATTATGGAAAAAGTAAAGTGTGTTAGAACTATGGCACATTCATTTAATTAATATTAAACAACACTAAAAGTAAAGTTGACTAAAAATATATAAACCTTTGTAAAGAAAATTAGCAATATCTACAGTAGTTGAAAAATGTATATATTTGTGTGGGTGTCAGAATAATGGCCTCTTAAACATGCCTACATTCTAATTTCTGGAACCTCCTGGGTACTATTATTTTGGTCCTTCTTCCTATAATTGAACTTCTATAAGAATAATAATTAGGATTATGTTTGAATTGAACTTGATAACAACATTTTGAAGTCAATACAACCAATATTCCCATTTCACAGATGAAGAAAGTAAGTCTCAATTAGATTAGGTCTCTGCCCAAGTTCTCAGCTGTGGTAAGAGACAGAGCAGAAACATAAACCATTTCTGGCCAGTTCCTGAGGCCATGATCTTCAACATTGTAAAAACAAGGAAGACTGAGAATTCTAAAATTTAGTTAGCCCTATCACAGCCATAGATGAAGCCTAAGATTCAAAACAGAGCAGGACTTGAAGTATTCAAAGCCCATTCCCATGGAGAAACATCAAGGCAGACTGGCCAGAGAAAGAGACCCTTAATGGAAAGGCTGTATGAGAGGCTACGACTAGATAGATCATGAATAGGATAACTTCTTTGGTTTTAGAGAGGCAATTGAGTCAGTGTCAGAGTGATGTGATATGAGAACAACTGGAATGTTTATTGCTGGCTTTGAAGATGGAAAGGGAACCATAAGCCAAGGAATGCAGACAGCTTATAGAACATGTAAAAGACAGAAAAATGGCTTCTCCTCTAAAGTCTCAAAAAGAAATACAGCTCTGCCTACACCTTGATAATGGCACCTTGAAACCCATTTTGAGTTTCTGACGTCTAGAACTGTAAGACAAAAATTAATGATTTTAAGCCATGAAGTTTTGGATAATTAGTTACAGCAGCAATATTAATACAACAATTAATAGCTGAATTTCTTCACCTTATAGAATAATAGAGAACCCTAAGAAATGTTATAATAGAAGTGCACTAAGACTGAACCACAGTAATCATAAACATCTTGAGAATATAAAGCATAAACAAACTACATTTAGAAATTTCTATGTTTCTTATTTTCTAGCTACTGCTGGGGCAGGAAAAAAAAAACTAACTTGTGTGTAAAGTCTATTTAAACAAAAATTTGAAGTATCAATGTTTGGGACAAAGAGAGGCAAAGTTGCTGCATAGGGATGAAAAGGTGACTTTTGTGGTTATCTTTGGATATTCTTATATTTCAATAATTTGGGGCTCTACTGTGAGCTAGAGAAATTGTTCATCATAGAAGGGAATGTGCCCCCTATCATGTTGTGAGCAACCAGGAATGTGCCCCCTACCATGTTGTGAGCAATAAGAAGAGACAAAAAACAATATTCCTTCTATGGACAGAATTAGTTGATGGATTCTGGAAATAAAACTTATAGCCCCTCTTATGTTTTCCTTTTCTACTTTTAAATGTCACCCTCATACCCAAACATTTTGTGATGTTCTAGTAAACATCATAGTCTGTTATTTTCTATTCTTTGGGAAAATAAGAAGACATTTGTATTCTGATTAAAATTAGGTCATATGAAGAATATCAAGGCAGACTAGAGAAGTGATCTTTAAAGTAACAAGAGGTGATTAGCAGGGATTATGCCCAGGAAGCAGTGGATTACAGATTATCTGGAGAAGTTGGCAAAAATGAACAAGCTAAACTTAGAGAATTCACTGAGGACTCCCTAAAATACCTAGAGACAGGTGCCTGATAAAACTCTGGAATTCCTATAGTTATGAAGCACTGGAGGGGTGTGGCAGGACAGTTGTTATCTGTACAGGTAGTTTAGTGTCATTAATCAAAACCCCATACACTAGAGTCAGACTCCATGGGTTTAAATCTTGACTCTGCCACTTACTAAATTTGTTCTTTAATCTAGGAATAAGAGCATCAACCTCACAGACATCTTTTTGAAGATTAAATTATATAATCCTTATAATGGTGCCCAAAACATAGTGGCATCCTTCAAATGTTAGGTACTAGTGTTTTGTCTTTGTTGTTACTGTTACTATTATTTTTGTTGTTCCTGTTATTGTTGGTAAGTTTGAAGGCCGGAAAAGCAGCAGACATTTGGGCTATATGTGTATTGCTTAACACCTATAAATTAAGATTTGAAGGAGGAGGAGAAGAAAACTGAACTAGTTCCATATATACAAAATCTAACTGTCTTGTACCCAGAATAACTTCCCCCACTGTCGCTCGCTCAACCCAGCTGCAACACACTTAAGAACCATGAATTATTTAACACTTCAATGGGAGAAAGAATTCAGATATATGGGAATAAGTGAAGTGGCCCAAATATATTACATAGACATGCATATGTGTATATAACACCACACCTAACATGTGGCAACGTACACATTTTTCCAAGAACACTGAACATTTAAAAACATTAACTTTAAGTTATAAAGCAAGCCTCAAGGAATTTCAAAGGACTGAGGTTGTACATCATATATTCACAGATCACAATGCAAATACATTAGAAATCAGTAGCAAAAAGGTAACTAAAAAATTTCAAGTGCTTAGAGATAAAGAAAAGTATACTTATTCTAAATATCCCATAAGTCAAAGAAGAAATCATTATTTAATGTTAATGAAAACAATATATATCAACATGAAGGAATCTGCTTATGATATTGCTGATTAAGCTCCTACTAGATAGATACTACCCTGACAGATAGTAACTATGCACTCTAGACAAAATACAAAAGAAAAAAGAAAAACAAGCAAACTAAAGGTACTGAGAACAGAAGAATGCCAATTCTGGAGGGGGACCAGCACTTGCAAGAAGGGATGGCACAGGGTGAGTTTCACATGTTTATAGCTTTTAGCCTAAGGTAAGTCTGACGTCAGTGCTACATAAGTTTACAAAACTCTAAAAGAAAATCCTTAAGTTTTCTGGCCTGAACAAAGGAAGGCCAGAGTTTGAATTAACGACAGCCACTGAAAAATATAAAGGAATCTAAGAAAAGAAAAAGCCAAAAAAAAGATAGCCATAAATTTGTTGTATAAACTCTTACCAAATCACAGACAGACCACTAAACCTTGAATATTCTGGACAGATTCTGG
>JAQZBX010014067.1:15388-39149 GCA_029593785.1 Cabassous unicinctus | reverse complement strand
CTACAGCAGAAAGCAGAAGGCAGAAAGATGAAGGAAGGGGAAGATATAGCTTGGGAGGCAAAATCAATATAGACAGAGAATAGTAAATCACCGAAGAAGAAGCACAGCAAAGAAGAGGCAAGCTAGCAGCACCTAATTAAAAAAAAAAAAATGAAGGAAAAAAGAAAGTGGGTAGGAAAGAGGAACAAAAGCAAGAGACAACAAATAAACAGAGAAAAACCAAACAACCACACAAGCAAGCAGTCAAACAAAGCTAAAGAAGAACAGTGTTCCTTCTTGGGTCCTTTTGGAACCTCTCAGCCTGCTTGTGTTTAACAATCAATTTCCCTGCAGGGTTCTATCTGCAGGTTTTGAGGCAGATTTTAGCTATTAAACTTAATTAAAAAGAAGAATTCATTTTTCATTTTTTAAAGTGACTGTCTTTTTTTTTTTTTTTTTTGGCAAAATACAGGACCCAAAAGAAGTCCTCTTCTAGACCACCCACTTCACCGACGGGACCCTAACTAGGCTCATGGAAACTAATCAAGCACTTCCCACTTCCTGGCCTCCCCAGGAGAGCTGAATCTCTGATGCTTGTCAGTGCAGAATGATTAAATTGGCTGACACTGGCCCCTCTGGAGCCAAGCCTCAGTGTCACCCGGCTGCTGGGTAAGTCAGGCTTCCTCAGTAGATTCGCCTCACCCCTCAGCCTGGTACTGCTTCAAGCTGGCTTATCTGCTCCCCAAAGCTATGAGGGGGTCCAGGCAACCAAATCCACAGAAGGAAAACCCCCCTCCACCTTCTTTCAGAACCCTCCCTCTCTCGGAGAATGCTCCCTCTCACCGGGTTGCTGGGTGGTAGTCGAGGCTCAAACCAGACTTTTTCCCTGAGGGTGGGGCTCAGCCATATGTGTTAACCACCACAAGCAGGCTTAAAACTCACGAATCTCTACCAATCAGTCCATGCTGTCGATCTGCCTGTAGATAGATGTCCCAAGCTTCTCACTCCATGCACCCACAGACCCCCGGGCAGGACCCTGTCCACAATCCGCCATCCTCAGAGAGCTAGACAGTGAGTGCCCTCCTAGACCGATGCCATCTTGCCTCTTGGAGGGATTATTTTTCTCACCTACTAGGAATTTGTTTTTCTTCTGGGTAATACTTGTTAATATCTCTTGCACATTTTTATGTAGATCTGTTTGCCTTTTTCTTGTTGATTTTCTGAAGGATTTTTTAAAAATATAATCTTTGTTCTAATTCTTCCTACAGTTTGTGGCTTGTATTTTCATTTTTTAAATAGAATCTCTGGATGACTAAAAGTTCTTAACGCTAATGCAGTCATTAATTTTTTTAAATCTGGTGAAATATTCTTTTATGTTCAACCATTATTTCTCTTATCTGAACCCAAGGAGTTGTATTTCAAAGTTTTGCCTTTTACATTTAAGTCTTCAATCCATTAGGTACAGATTTTTGCATGTGTTATGAACTTTAGAAGTCGAATTTCAATTTTTCCACATAGATAACCTATTTTCCCAATATTTATTGTTTATCCTAGATTTGTGATAAATCCATTTCTTTGGTAGGGCAGGACCCCTTACTTAAGATTATCTAGGCTGTTCTTGGCTTTTGGTCAATCACATGGATTTTAAAATCAGCTTATTGAATAAAAAAAGTTCTTGTGAGTTCAAGAAATTGCATTCAAGCTATAGGCCAATGTTGGGATAATTAATGTCTTCAAATTTAGTTTTGCAATACAGAATCATTGTATATCATTGATCTAAATTACCATTTATTTAGTTCTTTAATCTCTTTCATTCAAGTTTTATAATTTTGTCAACAATTGATTTGCTCATTTTTGGTTAGTTGTAATCTTAGGAAAAAATGTGTATGTTATGTTATCTTTGTTAATATACAAGACATCTTCTTCCAATTACATTTCCTGATTGTTTTTGGTACAATTAATTTCAGATTGGTTTCATATCTAATTATATTTCTATATTTTATTAATTCTAATATTTTGTCTGTAGAGTATTTTTGATTTTCAATATAGACAATTATATCATTCTTAAGTAATGAGATTTTACATCTTCCAATCTTAATACTGCTTACTTTTTATTCTTACTTAATGAGATCATTCAGAAATCCAATGTGTTTAATAGAAAATGTTGAGTGGTGAATATTCTTGACTATTTTTTATCTTATAAAGGCAGTTCCACTCTTTGAATTCCAGTGGGTCATGGCTGTAGTTTGTTTGGTGAATACCTTAAATTAGACTAAGAAATGTTTGGTTTTTTACAAGTTTGCTAGAAATTGTTATTATAAATGTGTTTTTTTTTCTGTATCCTTAATATGATCATTTGGTTTTCCTCTTTTACTCTGTTAATGTAGTAAATCCATTAGCAGATTTTCCACTGCTCTATCATCTTGTATCCCTATGATAAATTCAATTTGGTCATTATATGATATCATTTTCAAACACTGCTGAATGCAAGTAGCTCTTTCTTTAAAATTTTTGCATCTATATCCATTCCTTATCCTATATAACTTATCAACTGCATTTGATGCATTTTGTCTTTCTGATATTCTTTCTGCATGTTAGATGACTCTTTCTTAGAATCCATTGCTAGTTTCTCCTTAGCATCCCAAGTATAATTGTGAGTGATCCCCTGAACCTATTTCCTTTTCTATCTACACCCACTCCTTGGTGATCTCCTTCATTCCCATGACTTTAAAAAACATCTGTATACTAATGAATCTCCAGCCCACTACTCTGAACTCTAGTCTCATACATCCTACTACCTCTGTGATGTCTCCCCTGGATGTCTAATTGACATCTAAAAGATAATATGTCTGAAATTGAGCTTCTGCTCCTCCCACATCCATCCCTTTTTAGGAAATGGCAATCTCATCCTTCCAGCTACTCAGACCAAACACTCTTGGAGTCTTGTTTGACTCTAACACTACCCATCAGTCTGTCAACAAATCTTCTTGGTGCTACTTCAGAACAAATACAAATGTAGCCATTTCTCATCAATTTTACTGCTACCATCAAAGTACTGTGATTTATTACTTATTGTAATAACCTCCCATCTTGTCTCCTTGTATCTCTTTGGGCCCCTTTAGTCTATTCATAGCATAGAAATCAGAGTGATACTGCTGAAATTTAAACCAGATCAAATCCACTTCCAATATTGCCCTTACAGTAACTAAGAGGTCCTACCTGATCTGGTATCCCTTAAATCTCTGACCTTATGTCCTCAAATTCACTTTCCCCAGGTTCACTCTGTCCTAGTTTCCAGACACTCTGGTCCATTTTATTTTTATTTTACTATTATTATTTTTTGAGGTACCAGGGACCATGGATTGAATGTGGGATGTCATATGTGGGAAGCCAGCACTCAATCATTGAGCTTTATTGACATCCCTTAGTTGGTTTTTTCATTTGTTTTGCTTGTTTTTTTCAGGAGGCACTGGGAACCAAACCAGGACCTTCCACATGGGAGGCAGGCACTCAACCACTTGAGCCATATCTGCTCCCTTTGGTCCATCTTGATGGAACAGTCTAGTCATACATCTACTGCAGGCTTTTTTCATTTCCTGTTTCATCTGCCTGGAATGCTTTTCCTACAGCAACCACAATCCCCTCACCTCTTTGTGATCTTTACTCAAATGGAAACTTTCAGTGAGTTTTGCCATGGACTTTATCTAAAATTGATACCCGTTCCCACCCTACTCTCTCACCTTTCTGAGGGTTATAATTTTCTCCTTATCATCTGATACACTATATACTTCATTTACTTTAATCTTCTCTATTCTTACTGATTTTTGGTCTGCTATAAATTATCATAGAGGATATTGCCCTCTATGATGTTATAGTTGTCAAATTTTTCCTCATAGTTCTTTCAGTTTTGCTCTACATGTTTTGAAGGTATCTGATTAGGGTGCATACAAGATTATAATTATTAAATTTCCTAGAAAAGCTGATCATTTTTTCATTATTTTATGAAAATTTTTTATATTCTTTAAATCTGGTGAAATTCTTTAAATCTGGTAATATTTTTTTTTCTGTAGTAAAGCTATTGGGACTGATAATATGTATCTAAACCAAATATATTTAGCTAATATTTTCATATGTTTATTTCATCTCTTTACTTTTAACAATTTTCTGTCTTTGTTAGTCATCTTTCATCTAATGAGAAAGTATTACTTGTTTTTTTGTGTGTTTTGCTTTTTTTGGGGGGGACAATCAGATCTGACAGTTCATACCATTTACCAGGAGAGTTCTATCCATTCTCATTTCTCAGATTTCCCATCCTTTCTTGGTTTCATTTGAATTGGTTGAGATAACCCCCTCATCCTTATCCATCCCTACTCTTGGTTAGCTTATTTTTGAAATTTTAATGTCTACACTCAATATACCTAAGTCTAAGTTTAATTAAGAATTATATTATCCTCTAGAATGATTTCTGTTTATCATAATATTAACATTTGTAGAAATACTGTATTTAGTATAGATATGAAGGGATAAGAAGGCCCCACAGTTCTTGCTTTCCTACTTCTCTTCTATATTTTTCCTTAGAAATTATCGTCTGAATTTATTTATTGTTTTTATGTTCATATTTTTATTGACTACCTTCTTCCACTAACATGCAAATTTCACAGGGACAGGAATTTGAGGCTGCTTTATTTACTCTGTGTATCTAGTTCATCAAATGGCTCCTGCTTATATGAAAGTGGTCACCAAATATTCTTAAATGGATGATTGCCTTAATTACAAACACATGCCTCAAACTGACATGATATTGTTGTTTAGCCTAGTCTTTTAACTCTCTTGTTATTTTTAACCTTGCTAATTATTGATATTGGGTCATACAAGTAATGTTTGCTTATTATAATCAATATGTCTAGCATTTTCTTTACCAAGTATCTGTTCTCAGGGCCATTTTTCTTTTGTTCCTTAAAGAACATCCTTTAGATGATTCTTTAGTGTAGGTCCATATGTGGCAACCTCATTTTGTTCATATGAATCTATCTTTATTTCACTCTAGTTCTTAATAGATACTTTTGAATGGGAAAAAAGGAAGGTCAACAGTTCTCTCACAATTTGATAATTTTTGAGATATTATTCTTCACATTTTTAGCTTTTCCCCATTGAAAAGTTAGGTTTCCATCTAAATATTGATCTGTTTACATAAGTTCTCTACAACTTTAAAATGCAGGTTTCCTTTTCTCCAGTTTCCAATAGTAGTTCCATCATTTACTTCTAAGGCCTCATGAAAAGTCTCTTTAACGTCCATATCCCTACCAGCAGTCTCTTCAAGGCGCTCTAGGCATTTTCTATCAAATATCTCAAAATTATTTTCTTCTAAGTCCTTATCAAAATAACTTTAGGCATCATATTACTACTAACAGTCTCTTCAAAGCAATCTAGGTTTTTTCCATCAAGCATCTCACAATTCCTCCAAAAAATACCCCTTATCCATTTATAAAACTGTTCCAGCATTTTGGTAATTGCAAAAGCATGACCCCACTTTTGATACCAAATTTTGTATTAGTTAGCCAAAGGGATGCTGATGTCAAGTACCAGAAATCTGTTGGCTTTTATAAAGGGTATGTATTTGGGGTAGAAGCTTACAGTCACAACAACACAGAGGGTAAGTTACTTCTCTCACCAAAGTCTATTGCCACAGTCGGAGCAAGATGGCTGCTGGTACCTGGAAGGGTTCAGCCTTCCTCTTCCTCCTAAGGCTCCATGGTCGCAGCTTCTTCTAATCTCTGCTGTAAACTAGCATAAGGCTAATCTCTCTCCCCAGGGCTCCAGCATCCAAAACTAAGCACTCTGTGTTCTTCCCCATGTATTTATTCCCTGTCTTTGAGTGAGCATCCATTTATATAGCCTGCAAAGGGGGAGCTCAAACTGAGTCACCTTAATGATGTGGTCAAATAAAAGCCCTAATTTTCATTTAATAAAGTAAAAGTGAAACTTCTGAATCTAATACACCCAGAAGAACAGACAAGTTTTGAACACAATTCAATATCTATTTTTGGAATTCATAAACAATATTAAACTGCCACATTTGTCATTCTGAATTCTCAAGGTAGGTCTATTCAGATTTATTCTGTTTGAGGTATGTTGTCCTTCTTGGATATTGATATTTATGTGTTTTATAATGGGAGGTTATTTCTCAGTCATTATATCCTCAAATATTCTTTCTGCCCCTTTTACATTCTCTTCTCCTCCTGGGACACCAATAATGTGTATGTTTTTGCATTTTGCACTGTCATTCAGTTCCCTGATGCTGTTCCATTTTTTTCCTTTCTCTTCTCCTTCTGTTCTCCTGCTTTTTCCAGTTCAGGTGTTCTGTCTTTGAAATCACTAATTCTGTGTTGAAGAAGTTCAAATCTGCTCTTATGTGACTTTAATGTATTTTTTCTGTATATTTTAATACATTATTATTTTTAAATACTTTAGATTACATATATGTTACATAAAAAATATAGGGGATTCCCATATTCCCCACTCCTTACCCCTCCAACACATTAAAACATCCTTCATTAGTGTGGTACATTCATCACAATTGATGAACACATATTGGAGCATTGCCACTAAGTATGAATTATAGTTTATATTATATTTATACTCTGTCTCACACAATTTTGTAAGTTATGATAAACTATATAATAGCTGGTATCCATCATTGCAACATCATTCAGGATAATTCCAATGTCTTGAAAATGCCCCCATATTACATGATTTTCCTTCTCCCTCCCCTCAGAACCTCTGGTGGCCACTGCCTCCATATCAATGATAAAACTTCTTTCATTGCTAGAATAATAATAAGTCTATAGTAGAATGCCAGTAAGTCTACTCTGGTCCATCTTTCATTCCCCAATCCTGAGGATTCTGGTATGGTGATGCCCACTCTGCCTCTAATTGAGAGAAGGCTTAGATCCCATGGGACAGATGGATGGAGCTATATTGCTTGCAGTTGCAGGCTCTTTTTGTTCATTTGGATTGGTGTTGTCCATCATCTCTTTGTTACTTATCCTGGATGAGTGCAATGAACTGGAGAGTAGGAGTTGCAACTCTGTTGAGATTCAGGTCCCAACTGGCACATGGACAGCCCAAAGATTTAAGTCTCTTGAACACTCACCTATCAAGTCTAGTACTAACTATAGGTTCAAATAGAAGGGGTAGAAAAACCATGTGTAGGGAAACCAAAACTGAGTCCAACTCTGTCAAACTGGGGAGTGTAAATTCCAAAGTAGGGCCAACTGGCAAGGCACCAAACTCCTGATCTGTCTGTAATGCTTATAGTATCTGGGTGTCTCTACAGCCCTCAGGAGCCCTGCTGTTTGAGGCAATATTTACTGTGGCAGTCAATGAGATCCTGCTGATCGTGCATGAAAGTAACCTCTAGAGTGATCTCGTGACACACTTTGAAATCTCTTAGCCATAAAAACTCATTTGTATTTACTCTTTCCCCCTTTTGGTCAAGGTCTTTTTCTCAGTTGCTCTGCTAGTTGGTTCTTGGTAATAATCCCTTGGTGGCAGAGAGGTTCAGCTCCAGGAGTCATGTTTCATGCTGGGGGGGAAGGTATTGCATTTATATGCTGAGTTTTGTTTAGAGAGGGACCACATTTTAGCGACAAGGAGGCTCCCAGGGGGTAACTCTTAGGCAACATATAATACTAGGCTAAGTTTCAATTTCAAAAGAAATATCAAGGACCCATTGCAATGGCCCATTCTCCTTCACTAGGCACTGCTCCCATACCCAGGAGATTCTTGCTGTCCCATTAGAGAATGTAGCAGAACTCCAAAGGATGGGAATTTAACAATCTTTTGGTTATTGTGTGGATCTCTACCACCATGACAATGCCCCATGAACACCTGAACACATTCATATGCCTTAGCAGTATGCCCCAGGTAAACCTCCTCCTGTTCATCCCCTATCACTGACAGCGAACACCAATGATCCTCTCCTGCCACAGTTGGGACCCTTCTGTGATCCAAAACCTCTTAAAAAATGAATCCAACAAAAAACTAAATGAAATTAATTAAAAAAATGAAATAATGATAGTTTTAATTATAACAATACAAAAATTGAAAATATTTGAAATAATAAAAAATAATTTTTTGACATTATGTATTTCATCACTGTAAGATCTGTTGTCTTGTATGTTCAAAGACATTTTTTTCTGTATATTCCCCCAGTATCTCATTTTTTTTTCATTTTATCTTCAGAGAAGTTTTAGGTTACAGAAAAGTCATGTACAGAATATAGGGGATTCCCATATACCCAACAACTTCTCCCTTTTCCCCTCTCCTTTATTAATAACATTTTACATGTGGATGGTACATTTGTTATAATTGATGTATAAATATTGAAGCATTGCTACTAACCATGGTCAATGACTTACATTATGGTTTACGTTTTGGACCATATCCTTTTATAAATTTTGACAAAATTTAAAATTGCCTGTATCCATTATTGTAAGATCTGGCAGAACAATTTTAATGCCCTATGTTCCATCTATTCTGTTTTTCCCTCCCCCTCCCCTCAGGACCTATGGTAACCACTGTTCCATTCTTTGTGAATAAGATTCATATTTACTTGCAATAATATTGATGGCTTAACATATTGGTCTGTTTTCTTTTATTAAGCACTACCTATGTTCTTGAGAAACTCTTGCTGCTTTATTTTAGAACATAGTAGGACTCCAAGGATGGGAGTTTAATATTTTCTTCTTTATTGTGTGGTCTCCACTCACTGATATAACACACAAAATGAACACTTACATATTCCGTAGAAGGCTGCCCCATGTGTGCCCTCTCCTGTATGATCCCCACACCCAACACCTTACATCAGGAAACCCTCCCCTGCCAGGTTTGTGAAAAGAACGCTCTCAATGTTGTAGTTTTAACCACAGACTGGCAAATCCACAGAGTTCACCTGCTCCTTTGTCTGACCCTTCTCCCCAGTTCCATGGATAATCCAACCCAACTCCCCCAACTACTCCCTCACAGAAGAGCACTGCTGAAACCAATAGCATCACTTCTCCACTGACATACCCATCCACTACACAACTACATCCTTCCACCTTATCACAAATTTTGCCCGTAGTGGCATTAGCTCACAACCCTCTATTCCTTTTATGTCTCCTGCAAACCTATCTTCTAGACTCTAGTTCTGCAAGTTGCTTAATTTGCTTAATTTATAACAGTGAGGTCATATAATATTTGTCCTTCAGTACCTGGCTTGCTTCACTCAACATAAGGTATTCAAGATTCATCCATGTTATCCCATATGTTAATACTGTTATAATCATGGTTTAAATTATTTTTTAAAAATTGTATGTGTCACAGAAACAATCTTTTTGCCTGGAAATCAAGAGGTGGATGCTTTAGCTTGTATTCATCTGATTTGCCCCACCTCCACTAGAGAAGTAGCTCAAGGGCTGCTGAAAAGAATGGCCATTGGGGGTTGCTGCAGGGTGGTGCATAACAGTAAATTTTAAATTAAAGTATCACCACTGCTGCATGCAGCAGTCCCAAATATTTCTGGTTTATTGCAAGAAATTAGTATCCAGTTATGTCACTATCAATTTGTCTTAGAACTTGCTAAAGTTTTCTTTAGTGTCTCCTTAGGCAAGTCAAGCCAGCCTGCATTTACCTTCCTGTGAGAAGGCCAACAATGGACTTTTACAATGCTTCCCTGAGACTATGTGCATAGCCCAACCATCTGTCCTGACCTGGTGACAAATGATCTGGCTGCATGGAAGAAACCTGTGGCTGTAACCTTATTTCATTATGTTGATATTATGTTAACTATTTATTCTTTTTCAGAGTTAAATGAAGTATCAGAGACAATGGCATCTTAAGTGCCTGGGATGGGCAAACAATTGGGATAAGCTGTAAGGTCCTGGCTGCTCTGGTACACTCTTGAGTTTTATTAAAGTGCAACATTTTCCCACACTACAAACTCCAAAACAATTAATGGCCTTTCTTGAGGTGGTTGGGGGTATTGAAGACCCTTCATCCTTCATTTAGATCAGCTATTAAAACCATTGTATGCGTTAATCAGGAAAGGTTGTGCATAGAAATGTGAACCTCCCCAGAAGGCTGCTTTTGAAAAACTAAAGAGGGCAATAAAACAAACTCAAGCAGTAAAGGGGGTGGACCTTGACTTACCCTGTGAATTGGATGTGGCCAGAACCAATATTGGCTTTGGGTGGGGTTTTTGTAGCAAAGACAACATTCTAAACAAAGACCCTTTGGGTTTTAGTCACAATTGTGGGAAGGGGCCAAAGTACAATATAGCCCCTTAGAGAAACAACTATGTGCAGCATAACATGCTCTGTTGCAAGTGAAGGGCATAAACCAATTTTGTCCAGTCACTCTGAAGTCTGCCATCCCTATGCAGGGGTGAATTGCAGATACTAAAAACAAGACAGGAACAATGGACTGTCATGCACTGCCCTCTGTGGAACATCTATCACACCTTCCAGCACTGACAACTGTGTATCATGTTTCCACCTATTCCTCTAACACCCCTCTTAGGAATGTTGCTTTCACAGCTACAGACTCTGCCATGGAATTCTTGTAACCAGCCAGCTAATATTTGCTGCCTAGAAAATATAAGTGTCCTATATGGAATGCCAGCCCAAATTGTCAGTGAACAAAGAACTTCATTTACCAGTCACCTCATGCAATCTTAGACTATAAGATGAATGACTTTTTAATGAAAAAGATAAAAGGTGATAAGAAATCATTACAATGATCATCTAAGTTTAAATTCAGCACTGTGGGCTGTGGCCCCAGCTCCAGTTAAAATGCTAACAGCAGGACCAATGCAGGCATTGAGATTATGAGTTAAAGTGCCAGCTGCCCTACACCCCAAAAAGGAATATTAATAATAATTTGTGGTTGCCTATGCTTCAAACTATACAAACTGGGAAAATTGAAGTCATTTAGCCATGGCACTGGCCTATGCAACCTCACTTCAGCCAATGGTTGGGAGTCATAAGCCCATGGGAAATAGGAGTCACCCAAAACATTGTTATGAAACTACAGTTTATACAACAAATGCCAATAAGAATCTTTATTAATAATCCAATGTCTCCTATTCCTTCTAGAACCCTGTGTGTATCTATGTGGACTTTTCTTGTGCATAAACTAGGTTTTAATGTCACTGAAGAAAACTCAGGGAACTTAGAAGGGGAAAATGCATGGTATTAGAAACCTCCTCATAAAACCCCCCTACTTGGTACTTTGTTATCAAGTAATAGAAATGTTGCTTATTAACAAAGACTTTTCCTTTAAGACTGAAATCCAACTGCCACCTTTCATCCTAAATCTTGTTACTTCTGTCTCTATGAAATAACAAGAGGAAATCTGTAAAATGGAATGGTTACACCCAAATTGTGTAATTTTACTGTCACGCATTAATGCTCAATGTTGTGTATATGTTGACCATTTATTCTTTTGTCTTTTACATTGATGTTGTAAAATCTGAATGCAATGTCCCAATGACCTAACTGCTCAGGTAGTATCTCAGAAGATTTACACATAGAATGGAAGGTGGAATGGGCATTGAGGTAGAGTGTAGATACATGAAATATCCACTTCCCCCTCCCATTAGTTATTTGTGTACATTGTTGGAAAGGGTGGGGAGGACTTGGCCAACAATCAATCTTAGAATGTTACATTACACCACACAGAGGACCCTAGATATAGTAAACATCACCCTGTTTATGTGCTGCCCCTCACGGTTCTGGGAACCCACATGATTCTCCCCATATGTATGCCCTCACTGTTAAACATCTACTAGTGTACACGCACCCTCAAGCTACTCTATGCATTAGCTAAACCCCCTCTTTGTGCTGTCTATCCCTATATAATCTTTGTTTCTCTCTGTATGGCCTGTTAGCCACCTGACCAGCTGTCACTGGAGTATGCTTGTAAATAAATAGCATGGCTGTTGCTGGCCTTCAGTGTGGCTTCTTTGGAATATCAAAAGTATTTGGTCAGCCTTCCTGGGTGAAACTCCTGTGTTACACAAACTTATTTAATTTTGAATGATAAATTAAGGTGATATATGTGGCATTCTTTGAACTAAGCTTGAAAATAGGGTTGATTTCATATTGTTGATTTTGTTATTATGTTTCTGGCCAAGAAATTCTTTCTGAAGCCATGATTTGACAACTCATTTCCTCAAAGAGAAACAAGAAGATGCAAAATTTATTCATATTAAAAAAATCCATTTGAAAATTGATCAATAATATGGAATAGCTTAAATAGTGATATAAGTAGACCAAATCTAGATAATAGGAAAATCTGGAAAGGCTGAGGGGAATTCCTCCAAATTTTTGTAATTTTCTAAATAGTACCAAACTTTTACAAGTAAACTATTACAAGAAAGAAGAAATCTAATAAAAGCAAGAGCCACAGAAACTACATTGAGAAGTTGCTAATAATTGATAAATGTAATGTTCAATATTGAAGAATCTGTATTTGTTATTTACTTATTTATTTATTATTTTTTATTTTTAATTTTTTAAAAGATACTTAGATTACATAAATGTTATACAAAAAATATAGGGATTCCTATATGCCCCATTCCCCAAACCTTCCATATCGTCCCACAGAAATATCATCATTCATTAGTGTGGCACATTCACTGCAATTGATAAACACATCCTGGGTCTTTGTCATTAAGCATAGACCATAATTCACATTGTAGTCTACACTCTCTCCCACACAGTTCTACATATTATGTGGTGATATAAAATGGCCTATAGCTGTCATTGCAATGTCACTCAGAATGGTTCTCAAGTCCTGAAAAATCCCCTGAATTACAACTGTTTTGCCATCTCCCTGCCCCCAGAGCCTCCAGTAGACCCTGGCTCCACATCAATGTTGTAATTTCTTCCATTGCTAGAATCACAATATGTCTATAGTAAAATACCAGTAAGTCTTCTCTAGTCCATAGCTCTTCACTCCATCCTGAGGATTCTGGGATGGTGACATCCACTCCACCTCCAATTGAGAGGGGACTTATATCCCATGGGGAAGATGGATTGGACTATCCTTTCTGCAGCTGCAGACTCCCTCTGTTCCCTTGGATGGCTATTGTCCTTCATCATCTCCCCACCAGTTTTCCTGGGTGAGTCCAATGAGCTGTAGAGTAGGTTTTGCAACTTTGCCAAGGTTCTGGGTGCAACTGGCACATGGACAGCCCAAAGACTCTAGTCTCTGGATGTACACCTACAAACTCCAGCACCAAGTATAAGTTTAAATAGAAGGGACAAATGAGCCATATGCAAGGAAGACATAATTGAGTCCAATTGTGTCACTCTCAGGAGCACAAACTCCATAGTAGGGCCCATTGGCATGGCACCAAACTCCAGCGCTATCCACCCTGATCATAGGACCTCGTGTTTCCAGAGGCCTCAGGAGCCCCACTGTTTGGAGTAGTATCCTAATGGACATATACAGAAAACTACACCCAAATACAGCAGGATATACAGTCTTCTTGAGTGCCTATGGATCATACTTCAAGATAGACCACATCCTAGGCTACAGAAAAACCTCAGTTAATTCAGAAAGATTGAGATTATACAAAGTAATTTTTCTGACAACAATGGAATGAAAATGGAAATCACTAAGAGCCAGAGAACCACTTTAGGCACAAAGATATGAAAGTTAAACAACACACTCGCAGACAAACAGAGGGTGAATGAGGAAATCTCAAAAGAAGTCAGTAACTACCTTGAAATGAATGAAAATGATACACAACATATCAAAACCTATGGGATGCAGCCAAAGCTGTACTGAGAGGGAAATTCATAGCCATAAATGCATATATCCAAAAAGAAGAAAGAGCTAAAATTGAAGAACTAACATGACACCTGGAGGAATTGGAAAAACAACAACAAACTAACCCCAAGGGAGGTAGAAAGAAGGAAATAACAAAGATTAGAGCAGAACTGAATGAAATAGAAAATAAGAAAGCACTAGAAAAAATAAGCAAAACCAAAACTGGTTCTTCGAGATCAGTAAAATTGACAATGCCTTAGGCAGAATAACAAAGAAAAAAGAGAACAGATGCAAATACACAAAATTAGAAATGAGGAAGGGATATCACAACAGACCCCACAGAAATAAAGAGTATCTAAAAGAGATACTTTGATAAATTTATGCCAACATGAATGATACTTTAGAGAAAATGGGCAAATTCATAGAAACTCACAAGCAGCCTACATTGATTAAAGAAGAAATTGATGAAATCAGTCCAACTACAAGTAAAGAGATAGACCCAGTCATCAAAAACCTCCTGAATAAAGAGCCCAGGACCAGATGGCTTCACATGTGAATTCTATCAAACATTCCAAAAACAACTAACACCAATACTGTTTAAGCTCTTCCAAAAAATAGAAGTAGAAGGAACATTGCCTAACTCATTCTATGAGGCCAACATTACCCTAATACCAAAACCAAACAGAGATGCCACAAGAAAGGAAAATCATGGACCATTCTCTCTAATGAACCTAGATGCTAAAATCCTCAACAAAACACTTACTAATCACATTCAACAACATACCAAATGAAATATACACCATGACCAAGTGGGTTTCATCACGGGTATGAAAGGATGTTTTGACATAAGAAAAACAATCAAAGTAATACACCACATAAACAGATTGAAAGAAAAAATCACATGATCATCCCTATAGTTGCAGAAAAAGCATTCAACAAAATACAGCACACTTTCCTGATAAAAACACTGCAAAGATAGGAATACAAGGAAACTTTCTGAACAGGATAAAGGGTATATATGGAAAACCCAGAGCTGACATCATCTTCAATGATGAAATCCTAAAAGCTTTCCCTCTAAGATCAGTAAAAGGCAAGGATGTTCACCATCACCACTCCTATTTTACATCGTCTTAGAAGTACTTGCTCGAGCACTGAGGCAACAAAAAGATATAAAATGCATCCAAATTGGAAAGGAAGAGGAAAAAATTTTGCTATTTGCAGGTGACATGATCCTATACATAGAAAGCCCTTAGAAATCTACAACAAAGCTTCTGGATCTTATAAAGGAGTTCAGTAAAGTCACAGGCAATAAGATCAATGCTCAAAAATCAGTAGCATTTCTGTACACCAATAACAAGCAATCTGAAGAGGAAATAAAGATAAAAATACCATTTACAATAGTAGTTAAAGTATCAAATACCTAGGAATAAATTTAACTAAAGATGTAAAGGACTTATATACAGAAAACTACAAAACACTGTTAAAGGAAATCAAAGAAGACTTAAATAAATGGAAGAATGTTCCCTGTTTATGGATAGGAAGACTAAACATCATCAAGATGTCTATCCTACCCAAACTAATCTACAGATTTAATACAATCCCAATAAAAATCAACACAGTATTTTTAATGAATTGGAAAAGCTAACTACAAGGTTTATTTGGAAGGGTAAGAGGCCCTGAATCACCAAAGACATTGAAAAAGAAAAATGAAGCTGGAGGTATCACACTACATGACTTTAAAACACACTACAAAGATTCAGTGGTCAAAAACTGCATGGTATTGGCATACTGACCAATGGAACCAAATTAAGAGTTGTGTTATAGATCCTCACAGATACTACAGTCATCTGATATTTGACAAGGCCACCTAGCCCACTCATTTGGGAGAGAAAGGCCTCTTCAACAAATGGTGCCTGGAAAACTGGACATCCATATCCAAAAGAATCAGAGAGGAACACCATCTCACACCTTACACAAAAATCAGCTCAAGATAGATCAAAGATCTAAATATAAGAGCCAAGACCATAAAGACCTTGGAAAATAATGTAGGGAAGCATCTACAGGACCTTGTAATAAGAAATGGTTTCATGAACTTCACACCCAAAGCACAAGCAGCAAAAGAAAAAATAGATAAGTGGGATCTCCTCAAAATTAAAAACTTCTGCACCTCAAAAGACGTTATCAAGAAAGTAAAAAGGCAGCCTACCCAATGGGAGAAAATATTTGGGAACCATATATCTGATAGGAGCCTAATATCCTGCATATATAAAGAAATCCTACACCTCGAAAATAAAAAGACAAAGAATCCATTTAAAAAATGGGCAAGTGACCTGAAAAGACAATTCTCCAAGGAAGAAATACAAATGGCTAAAAAGCACATGAAAAGATGCTCAACATTGCTAGCTATTAGGGAAATGCAAATCAAAACTACAATGAGATACCGTCTTACACCCATTAGAGTGGCGGCTATTAAGAAAACAACATGCTATAAGTTTTGGAGAGGATGTGGAGGAATGGGAACATTCATCCACTGCTGGTGGGATAGTAGAATGGGCCAGCCACTATGGAGAACAGTTTGGCAGTTCCTCAAAAAACTAACTATAGAACTTCCACATGATCCAGTGATTCCACCACTGGGTATATACCCTGAAGAATTGAAAGCAAAGACACAAACGTATATATGCACAGCAATGTTCATAGTGACATTGTTCACTATTGTCAAAAGTTGGAATAAACCCAGGTGCCCATCAGCAGATGAATGGATAAACAAAATGTGGTACATACATACAATGGAATATTACTGAGCTGTAAATAAAGTGCTAACACACGGGATAACATGGATGAATCTTGAAGACCTTATGTTGAGTGAAGCAAGTCAGACATTGAAGGATGAACATTATATGACCTCACTAATATGAATTAAGGAAATTGAGCAGTCTCAGAGAGCTATTGTATATAAGATAGGTTTATATAAAATAGAGAAGAGAAGGTTGTGAGCCATCACCCATACGGATGTAATCTATGGTAAAGTGATAGGGTGCAGTTGTGTATTGAAGAGATAGGACAAGAGGGTAGTGATATTAATGGGGTGGGTGGTACAGGGTTAACAAGTGGGTAAATTGGGAAGGGTGAGTCAGAAGGCCAGGATACTAGGGAGAGGGGTGAGGTGAATACTGGGGATTTGGGAGTATGAGGTTGAAAGTACAGAGGTGAGAATGCTCTTATGGCAAGGAAGGGTCACCGGTTTAGGGTGATGGCTGGGGGAGGGGGCATTCAAGACAGGGCACACCTAAAAGGGTCTTCTAGGGAGTGTGTGATTGTTCATTCTGTCATAATGTGTTGAATCAGTGGGTGGAGACCTACATAATGAGCGGGAAGGAGTTGGACTCCCATCTTTGGAAGGACCGATTTGTTCAGAAATAGAAATGCAGGAGTCTCTCAAGAGCAAGGACAGTTCCTAATAGGGGAGGACAAACTAGTGTGTCAAGTCCTCTTGTTGCATGTAACCATGAATCTTCTCATTCAATGAGTGAAGCGAGGGGGTCGTCGAGGGCCCCAGGGTGATGGGGTGGGAGGTATATTATAGATCAAACAAAGGGTATTTAGCGGTCAGTAGAAATGTTCTTCATTACCATACAGTGATGGACAAAGGACATGGTAAATATCAAGATTTATAAAAGTGTATGGTCTAAAATGGAAACCATAGTGTAAACCATTGACAATGTTTAGTAGCTATGTTTCACTATTTGTATATCAGTTATAACAATGCTACCATCCACATATAAAAAGGCATTAATAGAGGGGGAGGAAAGTGGAGGATGTTGGGTATATGAGAGTCTCCTGTATTCTGTGTGTGACTTTGCTGTGACCTAAAACTTCTTTGAAAACAAAATAAAAAATAGTGAGACACTGGGGAATGAGAGTGAAGGTGCCATGGTACAAACTGGACACCAGATATTGCAGTGATGAAAGGAAAAAGGTCAAAAAAAATTTTTTTAAATATTTTTTATTTTTGAATATCCCAATCTTTTAATTTAATTTTTTAGTTTTTTAAAAAATTTCTATGTGTTTTATCTCTTACAGTTAAACTAATTATTATTTCATTTTCCTATTAATTGTATTCAGCTATTGCAATGGCTCCATCTTTGAAGAAGCTTTGGATCACAGATGGGTTACAACTGGGGTAGGGGAAGATCATTAATGTGGGTTGTCAAGGAGGGGGGATGCATAGGAGGAAGTTCACCTGATCATAAATATAAGGTATATAAAAATGTTCAAATGTTCACGGGGCATTGTCACAGTGGGTGGATAATCACTCAATAAATGAGAGAATACTGAATTCCCATCCTGGAGAGCTCTGCCACATTCTCTAAGGGAGCAGCAACAGTCCCCCAAGTGCAGGGACAGTGACTGGTAAAGGAGGATGCCCCACTGATGGGACATTGATATTGATGACTAGTCTTATGAGTCTTTGCTCTTGAAATTAAAACTTAGCCTATTGTTATGGGGTGCCTAAGGGTTGCCTCCTGAGAATGTACTTGTTGCTCAACTGTGGCCTCTCTCTAAGCCAAACGCAGCAGATGGATGCATTACCTTCCTCCCAACATGGGACATGACTCCTGGGGATGAGCCTCCCTGTCACTGAGGGATTGCTTCCAAGTGCCAACTGTTAATGTGACTGGAAAGACCTTGAAAAAAAAGGGGGAAATGTAAAGGAAAATGAGTTTATATGGCTAAGAGACTTCAAAATGAGTCAGGAGGTCATCCCAGAGGTAATGCTTATGCACATCTCAGTAGGATCTCATAGAATTCCAAAGTGCATATCACACCAAATAGTGGGACTCCTGAGGGCTCTGTAGACACCTAGGTCCTATGTCAGGGCAGATAGCTCTGGAGTTTGGTGCCTTGCCAGTGGGCCCTAGTTTGGAGTTTGAGATCCTGAGAGTGACAGAGTTGGACTCAACTATGTCTTTCCTGCATATGGCTCATTTCTCCCTTCTATTCAAACCTACACTTTGTGCTGGATTTTGTATGTGTACATCCAGAGACTTGAGTCTTTGGGCTGTCCATGTGCCAGCTTGGCCTGGAACCTCGATGGAGCAGCAACTCCTACTCTCCAGCTCAATGGACTCACCCAGAACAACTGGCAGGGAGATGATGATGGACAACAGCCATCCCAGGGAATGGAAAGAGTCTGCAGCTGCAGGCAGGATAATCCCATCCATCTTCCCCATGGGATATAAGCCCCCTCTCAATTGGAGGTGGTGTGGACATCACCATCCCAGACTCCTCAGGATGGAGTGAAGAGCTGTGGACTAGAGTGGACTTACTGGTATTCTACTATAGACATATTGTGATTCAAGCAATGGAAGAAATTGCAACATTGATGTGGAGCCAGTGGCCACTGGAGGCTCTGGTGGCAGGGAGAGGGAAAATCAGTTGTACTACAGGGGCTTTTTTGGAGACTTGGGAATTGTCCTGAGTGACATTGCAATGACAGATGTAAGCCATTTTATATCATCATATAACATGCAGAACTGTGTAGGAGAGAGTGTTGTCTACAATGTAAACTATGGTCCATGCTTAATGGCAAAGCCCCAGGATGTGTTTATCAATTGCAATTAATGTGCCACACTAATATAGGAAGATTATGTGGGAGGTTGTGGGAAGTGTGGGAAGTGGGGCATTTGTGAATCCCTATATTTTTTGTGTAACATTTATGTAATCTAAATACCTTTAAAAATAAATAAATAAAAATAAAAAAATAAAAATCAATAAATGGGCAAAACAATAACAAAAAAATTTTAACAAATGTACCAAACAAATGTAAGATGTTAATAATATGGGAAACTATATGTATGAGTGTGTGTGTGTGTGTGGGGGGGGTTATAGGGGAATTCTTTTTCTTTGGTGTAATTTTTCTGTGAACCTAAAACTTCTCTAAAATTTGATTATTACAAAAATTTAAAAATTAAAAAAATTTTTTAAGTGTATATATGAAAAATCCAGAGTTAACATCATCTTCAATGCTGAAATCCTTAAAGCTTTCTGTCTAAGATCAGGAACAAAACAAGTATTCTCATAATCACTGCTCCTATTTAACATTGTGTTGGAAGTACTTGGTCAAGCACTGAGGCAAGAAAAAGATATAAAAAGCATCCAAATTGGAAAGAAGAAATAAAAATTTCACTATTTGCAGAAGACATGATCCTATACACAGAAAGCCCTGAGAAATCTACAACAAAGCTTCTAGAACTTATAAATGAGTTCAGTAAAGTGTTAGGCTATAAACTCAATGTTCAAAAATCAGTAGCATTTCTGTACACCAATAATGAGCAATCTGAGGAGAAAATCAAGAAAATAAATATCATTTACAGTAGTAACTAAAAGAATCAAATACCTAGGAATAAATTTAACTAAAGTTGTAAAGGACTTATATACAGAAAACTATGCAACACTGTTAAAGGAAATCAAAGAATACTTACATAAATTGAAGAACATACCCTATTTATTGATACGAAGAATAAACATCATTAAGATATCTATCCTACCCAAACTAATCTACAGATTTAATGGAATCCAAATAAAATCAACACAGCTTTTTTTAAAAGAGTTAATAAAACTAACTACAAATTTTATTTGGAAAGATAAGAGGCCCTGACTCACCAAAGACATATTGAAAAAGAAAAATGAAATTGGAGGTATCACACTACCTGACTTTAAAACATATGAGAAAGCTACAGTGGTCAAAACTGCATGGTATTGGCACAAGGATAGCCATATCGACCAATGTATTTATTTAAATACAAAACAATTCTTGAAAGATGTCATAATTTAAGCAATGTGATCCATGAAATATTATCATAAATTAGAATTAAAACATGAAAATAATTTTGATAAAATGTAAAAAGAAGACAAAATTTATGTAATGGTCTACTAAAGATCATGGAACAAGAATATAATATAGATACTTTTCTAGAGAAAATTCCTTTTTGATGAAAACTCATTGTGATTACTATTGGTTAAATTTGGTTTTAAGTGCTCCTTAATCTGAAAATTAACATGGCTCAGTTTTCACAAATTTAAACCATTTTGGTCATCCTTTCCTTCTTTTGGTCCCATTTTCAACAATCTTGGCTTAGTGTTCTATGTAAATGTTTGACTTAGTAATTGTTGCTGACTATTATTTCATCAGGCTTGAAACTGACTTATTATGACACCATCTACACACAAACTACTCCCTCAGTATTGTTTGGTTGGACACTGACATTTTTTTTTTAATTGTGGGTAAAAATCAAAATTTTCACAATACAAACCAATATTTGTAAAATGATATATAAATATATATGCATATATGTGAATTTGCTTACATAAATGTTATTTTTATATATATATTTTTTTAAAAGATGCTTAGATTACACAAATGCCACACAAAAACCAAAGGGATTCCCATGTTCCCCACCTCCCACACGTCCCACAACATCTCACATAAACATCTTTCATTAGTGTGGCACATCACCTGCAATGGATATACACATCCTGGGACTTTGCCACTAAGCATAGACCACAATTCACATCGTAGACCACACCCTCCCACACAGTTATGCATGGTATATGCTGATGTAAATTGGCCTATATCCGTTGCCACAATGTCACTCAGGGCAACCTCCAAGTCCTGAAAAAGTCCCTGTATTACAACTGCCCTTCTCCTCCCTGCCCCAAAAGCATCTAGTGGCCACTGACTCTACCTCACTGTTATAATTTCTTCCATTGCTTGAATCACAATATGTCTACAACAGAATACCATTAAGTCCACTCTAGTCCATAGCTCTTCCCCCAATCCTGAGGGGACTGGAATGGTGATGTCCAGTCCACCTCCAAGTGAGAGTGGGCTTATATCCCATGGATACGGTGGATGGGATTATCCTGCTTTCAGCTGCAGGCTCTCTCCATTCCCTGGGATGGCCATTGTCCATCATTGTCTCCTCACCAGGTGACTTGGGTGAGTCCCTTGAGCTGTAGAGTAGGAGTTGCAGCTCCACCAAGATTCCAGGCACAGCTGGCACATAGGCAGGCCAGAGGCTCCAGTCTCTGGAAGTACACCTACAAACTCCGGCCTCACATATAGGTTTGAATAGAAGGGACTGATGGACCATGTGCAGGGAGGACTTATTTGAGTCCAACTCTGTCACTCTCAGGAGCACAGATTCCAAAGTAGAGCCCACTGATAAGGCATCAATCTCTGGGGCTATCCCCCCTTATATAGGACCTGGGTGTCTCCAGAGCCCTCAGAAGCCCCTCTGTGTGGGATGATATCCACTTTGGGGACACTGACATTTTTATATCTCTTGAATTAATTAGTGAGTAGTTTCTTTCTTCATCATAAAATGCATAAATTAGAGGATCTGTAATCCAGCCAATACAATTCTTGGCTGCTCTTTTTGTCAAAAACTGGTGAGATACAGTCCATTATATATGCTGCCATAACCTACAGAATTCAGTGGGAAAGAGTGTAAACTACAATGTAAACTATAATCCGTACCTAGTGGCAATGCTCCAAAATGTTTTCATCAATTGCAATGCATGTACCAAAGTAATGAAAGAAGTTGTTAATGTGGGGGAAAGTGGGAGGTGTGGTAAGTGGGGCATATGCGAATCCCTTATGTTTTTTAATGTAACATTTTATAATCTAAGTATCTTTTAAAAATAAATAAAAATATATATTTTTTAAAAACTGGTGTGAAAGATGAGAGATATACCTGATATCTGCTTTTCAGTAGTTATTGTCTGGGAGAGGTGATATCAACTGAAAATATGTTGTTATGAGTTAGAGTTTCCTACTTTGATGACAGAAACACAGAGGTTTTCGTAAGCCCAGAATAGGTGTCAGAGTTGGACTTAAATATTCAAAGAAACCTTCCAAGTTATTAATACCTAAGCCAGGATCTGAATGAAATCCATGCTAGATATTGTTGTACCTTGTTCAGCAGATAGGGGATTACATTATCTGCTAATGTAATCTACTAATGCAGTAGATCTTATCGCCCACCAGATTTGAAATGATGGAATTCATGTCTTAAAATCTGCAGATAGCAGATAAATGTAGATTTTATGGAAATAAACATGACATTAAATGGCACAACAAAGATGCCAGTGCTTTCTCACAGGCTACCACTTGAGGTAAACCAAGGATTCAAGATCCCCTGGTTATGAAACAAGGTAGGAGAAATGCTCTTATGGCCCAGATTCAATAACTATGTGGGTTAATTAATGGGTGGTTTGTGGATTGAAGGTGTTCCTATTCCACTTACTTGCCAGGTAGTTGTCTCATGCCAACACAATCAATCTTATTAGGTAGAGTCTCTGTGATGTGGAATCCTACAGGAGATCAGACACACCAGACACAGATGTATGTCCTATTTAGGTAAATATATAATATACAGATAGAAAGACCCTAGACCCTTACCAGCACTTCAATTTCACCACAGATACCAGACCTTATTCTCCACCCTAAAAGTAAGCAGCCTATCTAGGAGTAAATCTCTATTATAAATATGGCACAGCTGACACACTTATAAATTGCAATTCAAATCTGTCAATGGTGTCATGAACACTAGTGAGAAAAATTTGATGAAAACTGTTAGAGATATATTATTGAGCTATTTCACAACCCTTCAGACAATGAGAAGATCCAAATACCTTCATGACAAGAAGATATAGATCACATAAATAGGCACAGATAACAGAATGCATCAGAGATGTCAGCATCCAAATTTTCTTAAAGATAGATTTTTAAATTCTGATAAAAAATATTTATCTTCTAGCTTTCTTACTCAGGCAAATGATCAGAATGTGTGAGGATAGATGTGTGAGACAAATGTCAGATGTGTGCACTTTTTAGCATTCTTCACCTATTCACTCTTTTTCATGAAGCTAATGCAGGATATACTCCAACCAAAGAAGA
>JAQZBX010014067.1:0-15288 GCA_029593785.1 Cabassous unicinctus | reverse complement strand
AAATATGTTGCAATTATATTATATTTCTATATCTTATAGGTCCCAAATTATATTATATATGTGTTATTTTAAGGAATTACTTTTTAAAATCAGATGAGAAAGGAGAAAATATACATTTATGCCATCATGTAAACGTATATTCTTGCCTTCATTAGTGCTTTCTATTTATGTGGATTTTAATTTCTATCAGAGTTGACTAGGTTTCAGCCTGAAGAAGTTCCATTAGTGTTTCTTGAAAGAAACGCTAGTAAGAATATATAGATAGATTGTTATCTTGGAAAGTCTTTATTTTACATTGATTTTTCAAAGAATGCTTTGGCAGACATAGGATACCAAGCTGATAGTTTTTCTTCTTTAAGAACTTTGCATTATTCCATAAACACTTTTTTAAAAAACTTTTTTGTTTTCTTTTTTAAAGAAGCTTTAGATTACATAAATGTTACATAAAAAATATATTCCATACATTCTTGATACCACGGTTTATGGTGAGAAGTTAGGTGTTATTCTTGTTAAGTTTCCTTGGAAAGTGATGAGTTGTTTTTCTCTTGCTGTTTTCAAGATTTTCTCTTATCAATTTCTCTTATTAGTCTTTTATGAAAACTAAAGGGTGTCTGAGAAGCACACCAGCCACCAGCCTGTGTGAAAAACCCTCCCCCTCTTTCCTAACCCAGGTAAAACTGCTAAGATATTTGAGATCTATTGACATAGAGGCACACTTTTTTCCTTTTTGTATTCTATGAGGGTGGTCATATCAGCATATGTTAAAAAATCACCTTCTTATCTTAAAAGTCATATTTAAAATATAAGAGTGGTAAGATAAGAAAATACCCAGTTGAATATGGTTTGTAGCTATCAATCCTGGGGTATAGACCCAGCATACACCTAGTGTAGCACAGTTCTGTGTGTATGGGTTTACAATTAGCCTTCAAGTTCAATGATTTCTTTTCATTCTAGATGCTTCCCAGTGGACATCTTAAATCTAATGTCACACACTAACAGCAGTTGCACAGTCATATGAGTTCCTTTGACTTGTATTTTTTTAAAATTATTGAAGTATATCACTCATACATGAACATACATAAACAGTAAGTGTATAGCAATAGTTGTGACCTTACAAAACAAACATGCATAACATCATACAAGGCTCTCATACATCACCCTACCACCAATACCTTGCATTGTTGTTAAACATTTTTAATTAATGATTAAAGAGTATCCTAAAAATATTGCTACTAACCAAAGTATTTTCCCCCAATCCACCCTATTATTATTATTTTTATATCATTTATACATGAACATACATAAACAATAAGTATATAGTAAAAGTTGTGAACTTACAAAGCAAACATTCATAACATCATACAGGGGTTCCATATATCAACCCTCCACCAAAACCTTGCATTTTCATGAGACATTTGTTGCAAGTTATGAAAGAATATTTTCAAACTCTTACTGCTAATTATAGTCCTTATCTTACATTTGGTGTATGTTCCCCCAACCCACCCTATTATTATTTTTTAAATATATGTTTATGACAGAAGTTGCAAACTTACAAAACAATCATGAACATGTGCAGAATTCCCAAACAACACCCCTCTATCTACACACCACACCATGGTGGAACATTTGTTAGAGATTATGAGAAAATACCTTCTGATTATTAACAGGTCCACAGCATACATTTGGCACACATTTTCCATACTCCCCCATTATCAACACAGTACATCTTTGGCATAGATGAAAGAATATTACATTATTACTATTAACCACAGTCTATAGGTCATTCCAGTTGTATTTTTCCCATGCCTCTCCACATTCCCACCATCCTGCAATAGTGATGTACATCTGTTCTAGCTCACAAAGGACACTCTTGCATCTGTACCACCAACCACAATTCTTATCCACCTCTGGGTTTACTGTGCTATTCAGTCCTTAGATTATTCTCTAGCTTTCTGTCAATTGGTATTTACCTCCCTAGACTATCATTTTCAGCCACATCTCCATTTATAAACCAGCTTTTATGCACTATATGTTACCATTAACTCTGTACATTTCCACACTTTTACAGTAAAGCTAATTAAAACTTCTCCATACAATATCAGTAGTCCATCTCAGTCCTCCTCTTATCTCCTTTAAGAATCCACCACCTACCACCAGGTCTTGAAGATGTTTTCCTACATTTTCTTCTAGAAGCTTTATGATTCTTGCTTTTATATTTAGTTTTTTTATTCATTTTAAGTTAATTTTTGTATAAGGTGTGAGATAGTGGTCCTCTTTCCTTCTTTTGCTATGGATATCCAGTTTTCTCAGCACCATTTGTTGACTGGACTGTTCTGCCTGAGCCAGGTGGGTTTGACAGGCTAGTCAAAAATCACTTGACCATAGATCTGAGGGTCTGTTTCTGAACCATCAATTGGGTTTTATTGGTCTATGTATCTGTCTTTGTGTCAGTACCATGCTGTTTTTACCACTGTAGCTTGGTGATATGATTTAAGTCCAGAAATGAGAGTCCTCCAACATCACTTTTTCTTTTTAAGATGTTTCTGGCTATTCAGGACTCTTTACCCTTCCAAATAAATTTGATAATCATGATTTCCATTTATTTAAAAAATACTGGTGGAATTTTTATTGGGATTGCATTGAATCTCTATATCAATTTGAGTAGAATTGACATATTAATGATATTTAGTCTTCCAATATGTGAGCATGGAATGTTCTTCCAATTATTTAGGACTTTTAAAAATTTCTTTTAACAATGTATTGTAGTTTTCTGAATACAAGTGCTTTACATCTTTGGTTAAGTTTATTCCTAAATATTTGGGTTTTATCTGTCATATTTTATTTTCACCACTCTTTTGACACTTTTAGTTACTTTTATTGATATAATCTTCATTTCTAGACTCTCTTCCAGGCCTCTCTCTCCTGTCTTTTCTTTTCAGGCTGTAGCACACCCTTTATTGTTTCCTGAAAAATTGGCCTCTTGGTTAGAAACTCTCTCAGTTTCTGTTTATCTGTGAATATTCTAAATTTGCCCTCATTTTTGAAAGACAATCTTGCCAGAAATAAGATCCTTGGCTGGAAATTTTTCTCTTGCAGTATCTTAAATATATTATACCACTGTCTTCTTGCCTCCATGGTTTCTGGTGAGAAATCAGCACTTCATCTTATTGGGTTTCCCTTATATGTTATGCATTGCTTTTCCCTTGCTCCTTTCAGAATTCTCTGGGGTTTTTTTTTGGCATTTGACATTCTGATTAGTATGTGTCTTGGAGTTGTTCTATTCAGATTTTTTCAGATGGGACTACATCGTACTTCTTGTACATGGATATCTATGTCCTTCAATAGGGTTGGGAAATTTCCTACCATTATTTCTTCAAATATTCCTTCTGGCCCTTTTCCCTTCCCTTCTCTTTCTGGGACACCCATGGCACATACATTTGCATGTTGCTTGCTGTTGTTTAGTTCCCTGAGACCTTGTTCAAGTTTTTCCAATCTTTTCTTCATCTGTTCTTTTGTATGCTCCCTTTCAGAGGCCATTTCTTCAAGCTCACCAATCTTTTCTTCTGCTTCCTCAAATCTGCCCTTATATGATTTCAGTGTATTTTTAATTTCATTTATTTCACTTTTCATTCTCATAAGATCTGCTATTTTTCCATGTATGCTTTTAAATTCTTCTTTGTGCTCCTCCAATGTCTCCTTAATATTCTTAATTTCTATAGCCATCTCACTGCATTTATTAGGGAGATTTGTTTGAACATCTATGATTAGTTGTCTCTCCTTTATGTCATCTGGATGTTTATCTTTTTCCTTTAACTGGGCCATATCTTCCTGTTTCTTGGTGTGGATTGTAATTTTTTGTTGGGATCTTGGCATCTGACTTACTAGAGTATTTATTCTGGGTGCAGTTTTTCTCTTTAGTTTAGGGCTCCCTGTCCTTTTTCCTTACTGGTTGTGTAGTAGGAGTCAAGGATGTAGTTGGTGCTGTGAGCTGTGGAGGCTCAACCTGCCTGCATTGGCCAAGGGACAGATTAAGCTTCTCCCAACTTTCTCCATTGTCAGGGGGAGGGACAGAACTACAGCCATGTGTAATAATCCAAGTCATGCAGGCATAAACTCTAGTTGCCCAGAGAGACTGATGAAGCTTCATGCCCCTTTCTCCCCTGCCTGGGGCGGGGATGGAGGTGCAGGTGTGGGCAGCAATCTATGCAGTGCAGGTCCAAGATGACCACAGTTGCCCCAGTAGACTTCTGATTATTCAGTCTGTGCCAGCCAAATGTACCTGCAGTTACCTGGATAGGCTGTTGCAGGGCCCACCAGCTTCCTTCCTGCTAGAGGTGGGGCTGAAGCCTAGGCTAGGGCTGCAGGCCAATCTGGGTGAAAGAAATCAGTCTCTACCATCACTGATTTTCAGTCAATCTGGCTTCACCTCATGCTGGGGGTGGAGTAAAATGGCTTCTACCAGCTTCTTTCCAACTTGGACAGGTTCCAAAGTTCAGCTGTTCTTAGGTTTATATTTTAGCCAGCCAAACTGACTAATCAGTAGCTGACATTGGTGGCCAACCATCTCTTCCTCCCATTTTGGGGAAATGAAGCTTCCAATTCCTGTCACAAAACATCTCCTGGTGTGGCTTGTGCTGTCAAAGTAGGATGTACACCAACCCCCACAGCATGGCCTGTTCTTTCCCAGAGAGGTTGGCACAGCTCCCCCCAACTTCCCTCCTGCCCAAAGTGGGCCTCGGGCTTAGGCTAGAGCTGCAATCTGATCTGGATGGAAAGAAGTGGTCCCTGTCAGCACTGCAGTTTTCAGTCAGCCCCACTTCCCCTTATGTCAGCCATGGAGTTAAGATGGTGGCTACCAGCCTCTTTCTGACTTGGACAAGTTCAAACTTTAGCTGTTCTTAGGATTATACTTTAGCCTGCTGAATTTACTAATCAGTGACTGAAGAAATTGGTGCCCAACCATCTCTTTCTCCCCTGTTTTTGGGAAGTGGCGTTTCCTATTCCAACCATGGAATAGCTCCTGAGACAGCTTGTGCCTCCAGTGGAAGATGGGCACCGGCCTCCGTGGTGTGGAGTGCTCTACTTGTGAATCTTCTATGCAGATGGGCAGTCTCCTCCTTCCACTCTTTCAAGGATGCTTCAGGATGCACTTCTGGTCTCCTGGAGTCCCAAAACAAGTCTTTTAGTTAGCTCTGGGTGATTACTAACTGCCCTGTAACAGGAGCTGATTCTAGGAGTACCTTACTCTGCTGCATCTTGCTGGTTGTCCCAACTTATTTTTTGAAAGAGGAAGATTGAAAACATGAAGAAACTTCTCAGATGGACCCACTGAAGCAAGAATATTGACAAAATGAATTCAAGAAGAGGGATCTAATTTTGCAAACTGTGACTCTAAAACCTGAAACAGAGTTACTTTAAAAAATTGCAGTAAAGGTTCTAAAATGGAACAGGGAATTATTCTTGGCACTTTACTTGGTGCCTGCATAACCAAACCACAGACTTCTGAGCTAGGTTCCATCCCCTTTTTTGTACATACAGGGTGTGAGAGGGGTAGCAGGAGCTTAGGACATACTTCTGACATTCATATAAGGGCCTGTGGCTGGTGCCAACCAAAACTCAGACATTTCATCTCCAAAGCCACTTGATTTTACCTTTTAGGGTGTGAACATTTTCTGCTCTAGATATTTTCTGTTGTCTTTAGAAGGTGGACGGGAAGGAACTGAGACCTTGTCCATCAGTTATGGTGAGTGTAAGGGTGAATATAAAATTAAAATAATAATTAAGGGTTTAATTCTCCTTGTTGAACATAAAGGAAGAGATTCCCTCCTCTCTCCCATCTCTCATTGCATTTAACTTAGAAAATCTGTAATTGTAAGTTTTCTGTTACTTTGTCCTTTTAAAACGTCTGTAAATATAAGAAGCAAAAGGTTGAAGTGAAAAAATCTCTTGTAAATTTCACTGTACAAGAAGGTCTCCTCAAGGATGGAATTATTTTCTTTTTAATGTAATCAAGGAAGATGATGCTCCTATCTGACAGTTTCCTGGGAAGAGATTAGCATCACTTCCAGAGGCCCAAAATTGTAAACTTACCTCCATAAATATCTTGAGAATTTGTTTGTAATGGTTTGTATTTACTTAACCACATAAAATGGTGAGCTCTATTTCTGTCGTTGCATTACAGATTGCCTGGGATTAATCACACTTTGTTTTAATGCTTATTCAATAATGAAATTTTATTTCTTTCTCTTATAACTTTGTGGAGAGGTTTTCTGAGTTTGGATATAATTTTGTTTTTAATTATATTACACCAATGTGAGAGACCTTTGCAGAGAGAAAATTGTAATTATTTCTGTTATCAATTCTCAATTGAATCCACTTAGATCTTATGACACTCAGATCCTGTCATGGAAATTCCTTCAGTAATGCAATAAGTATTCAGTTTCACCAAGTAAAAGAAATTTTTCAGTTTTCACTGATGAAAATGTTTCACCCCATGGTGATATTTTCATAGTTGATTCTAATATGAGTAATTAAAAAAAAATAAAACCCACAAGATTCCATAAACTCTAGGAAATATGTCTACCACTAAGCTATAATACTGAATATCCCAAATTCTAGATTTCTTTTTTATCTTATTTTCTAAATCAGTTCATCTTTGATATGATAAGCAATAGGCATTTATGGGCACTCCTCAAGGATGTGTTCACCCCATTAACCTCCATCTTCTCTTTCCTGTCTTTTTCATCCTTTCCATTCTCCTTTTATTTAATCTTCTTTTAACCACAGAACACACAGTGAAATTTCTGTCAGTACAAGTTACACTCGATCAGGTCATTAACTCCTACATTTCCATTAACATCTCTCCAAATATGACTAAATAAAATAATTAATTACCACCTACAAAAATAGAAATTTAAAAAAATGATAGGAAAAGCAACAAATAGAAATGGCTCACAGGAAGAAATGATTGCCACATTTATGGAAATTTAAAAAAAAAAAGGGCTTGTTGAAGGTTGTTTATTGTCACCATGGAAATCATGCAAAAATTGTGAGGCAGGGCTTCTGAGAATCAGGATGTAAGTGGAGGAGGTGAAGCTAGCACATCCATTTACACCTAAGCAGGTCCTTCCTTGGTTTTCCTTCAACTCTTGCAGCTATCTGCACTCCAGTTTGTGAATACTGGGAGTAGAAGGCGGTGTGATCCTGGATGGGTCATCATCCATGTGCCCCACTTAAGTCAGCAAATCTTGGGCCATCTCATGACTGCACAAGATGGTTTTAGGGATGGAAAATGTGAGGACACTGCATTAGTAAAGCCTCAATCTTAGAGCCAGGCTGGGAAGTCATGTGGTGTTGGATGACCACTAGGACTTCACAGATGGTCTATTATGATGCAGTTAGAACCACAACTGGAATCAGCAGGGAGGTTGGGGTTGGCAATAAAAGCCCAGGGCCGAGGGTTGATATAGACACAGGAGTCTGGGCATGGAGAGGAGGATCACCTGCTTCTCCAGGATGTTTTTCTCAATCAGTGAGCACAGAAACTTTTATTTTCTGGACTATTCCTAGGCGCTTTAATCTTTAATTTTTCATGTTGTATTTTAGAAAGTATCCATTTATTGAGTCATTTGATGAGTCAAAATCTCAGTATGCTCTAGTATTACTTATGGGTTTATAATTTTTCTGGGGGGAAAATCCAAGATTCAGGGAGAGGAGGAAATGCATAGACCATCTTGAAATGAATGTTCAAGATATGTTCAAAATATTGAGACAAGCCAGAGTCCAAGTGGAAAGGGAAAATTAGCAACCATATACACATACTTTTATTTTTTCTAAATGGCTTATTTTTCCTACCATGCTAAAATAGTTGAAAAACTGTTGAAATAAAAGAATAAGTGTATGAAAATCCACATTATCTTAGTTGTAAATATATTTACTCAAAAAAAATAAAATTTGTTAAAATTTTAACTTTCCTTGATTCAATATATTTTTAAAATATACTTCTACACTTTTGTTTTTCAATTGAGAAAACTGACATGTTTGACAATTTCCCAAGACCCAGTGAAGATCTTAAATTATTTTTAAGTTCTCAGGACCCCTCTGTGACTGATATTGTTTAAAAAATTGATAGAGGTGATTGCTGTACAACATTGTAAATGGAGTAAATGACCCTGAATGACTTTAATATGGTTAATATTGTTAATGAATTTTGCTGCAGTTAAATGCATATATACATACCTCTGTGTGTGTGTGTGTGTACATGTATGTGTGTGTGAGTGTCATTCTAAATTTAGATCTTTGCACTAAATAAAATTCATACACTAAGATGTCAGATTTCAGGTTTAGAAGATTGAAACACAGTGATTTTAAAAATAACTACAATTGCATGCTGCTTAACACTATTTAAGATGAAATTTCATAAGGATTTAAATAGCCATTATATAATTTCAATTTGCCCTTTTCATTTACTAGAGAAGTTGTAGGTTTACAGGAAAATCATGCAGAAAAAACAGAGTTCCTATATTACCACCTCAAAATACTAACACCTTGCATTAATGAAGGACACTTATTAAAATTGTTGAAAAATATTACTATAATTGTACTATTAAATATAATTTTCATATTTCCATTGGAAGGGTGAAATTAGGATATCTTTAATCTCATTTTTATATGTCTTTTCCCAGAATAACCAATGTTTTCATCTGGCGATAAATCAATTCCAAATTGTTTTATTTTAAATTTAAAAATATATTCATATGAACTCTTAAATTTTACAATCATCTAATATGCTTTCAAATTTATTTTTATTGTGGTTAGAAAGGTGATAGCACTCTTAAGAAGCATGCACCTAGGTATATTGTCAGGATTTTTACTGAAGAGCTTTATTAATCATATTCACATGGTGCAGTATATCGCCCAAAGGTAAGTTGCATAAATATCACCCATTTGCATCAAGATGATTTAGATTTCAGGATAGTGTAGCTCTTTATTTGATATTATAAACATATTTAATTACATTTGCACCCTTTCCCAGGTTCACACAAAAGGAACAATGTCACCATTTTATAATCCCCAGCCACATTCCACCTTACGTGATCAAGTTATTTTCCCATGTCCCATAGACACTGAATGCTCCCAATCCAATACTGCAGGGCAAGGAGCCAGAGAAAAGTAAAAATGTCACAAACTAAATGGAAATTTAAAAGTGTTATGTGCATTTTAATTAAGGAAATCATTTATGTAGGTGTTTGTGTCTTATTAGGGATTACATTTGACATATCTCCTTCGATGAAAGCACAGTTGTTTCTTGTCTTGGAGGAGGAAAGTGTGGAGCAGATAGAGCAGATGGGGATGAACAAGGCAGGTCCCATTAGATGGCGGGTTGTTTAGGAGAGAAAGTAGCAGTCTACTTCCCAAAGGCTGGGCTTCATTTTCATAGGGTATCCCTATTATACCAAAACTGTGCTGTTGATATTGATTTGTATATCTCTGAGCTGTCTCTAGGGTTCAAGGGTTGATATGAATTGCTTGATTACTTTTCTAAATTATTATTACCAGTTATATTTTATTAACAACTTTTACATTATTTATTTTGTCTACTTTCACATTAGCAAACTTAAGAAAATATGGTTAGGCTTACTTTAAATTTCTCTTAATATACATATCATCCTTTCATGAATCTATTTATATAGTACTTTTTCTCTTCTATTAGATACTTTACAAATATCATCATCAATGAGGTTACAGTTTTTATGAGTACTGAAGGAGGAATGGGTTTTCCACAAGCAAAGCAGGAGAAAATGAGTACATCCAGTTAGAATGATGGGATAGGATGGTTTAATTAAAAAAAAAAACAAAACTGTATAAATACCAAAGGATTTGAAGGATTTATGTGGAGTTTTTTTAGGAGAAAAGTTTCTACCTTACCTTATTATTATTATTATTTTTTTGAAGTTTCTGAATCATCTCTCCTTTTTCCTGTTTCTTCTCACTCACTTCTTTTAATTTCAGGTCACCTTCATCCATATTTCATAGGATGGGGAATCTATTCTTTTTTTCTGCTCAAGCCCATTCTGGGTAACTTACTTCATATATTTGCTCCTTTGGGTCATTTCTTTTTTTCTGTTTTGTTTTTCTGGTTTTACCATTTTCTCACTTCTCCAATAATTTGTAATTTAAGTGGAGAAATATATTTTAACCAAGTGAAAATATTTAATAATACCTATTTTTATTTTCAATTTCAATTTTGGGGGTCATGTTATGCTTTACTAGGCTGGAAACACAAAACCTTTGTCTTTGGAAAATTTCAAAAGCCATGTGTGGGCTATAGCAGTGACTAAAGGTGCAGCAATCAGGGTGGGACTTTGAGGGCAATGTAGCTCACCAAGTGGGAAGTCAGCGATGGCTGAAGAATCCTTGAGGATAATTATGTTTAAATGATTTTAGCCTATTGAGACCCCTGAAGACCCGAAGACACATATTCTCCTGGGGAAATTCCTTTGGATGGTCCATACTGTCATCATGGCTCTCAGTTTCCAGATAGACATCTAGAAGCATGCACAGACACTGCAGCTGGCTTGTCAGGAGCTGCTGGCTGTGGTGGGCTCCACACAGATCCTTGTAGCACACGTTGACCTCACTCTGCATGGCCAAAATATTGTCATCATTGCTGTTGATTGTCTCCCCTTTCCATTTCAGACACAGCTGGAAAATTGGAGGAATGGAGGAATAGCCAGGGTTCAGCACAACAGCAGCCTGGAGTGCAGCTGTGCCTCTGTCAATAGAGGCCATGTAGTAGAGGTTGGTGTCCCCAGCTAATCCTGCCTCCACAATGTTTTTGGTGAAATGCAGCTCCATGTAATCATCATGGGCAATCATCACCCACTTCACCAGGCAAGAGACAACCTTTGCAGGGAAGAGGTACTGGCAACTGCTTGTAACTGGAACAATGCCATATTCCAGGGAGGCAAACTTCTTATAGAGAGATAGGTGGTTCTGCACCCTCATCTTTAGCATTTTCATGGTGGTCTCCATTTTGCTGGTGCTCAGTGAGTGGTCAGCAATCATGGCGTGCTGGGGCTGCTCTTTGGGGAAGTGGAGGCTACCCAGCTTCTGTATCCACAAATAGGGGTGACCCAGGTCAAGTTCATAGTCTTTCAAAGTCAGGATTCCAATCTTTTCAAATTGATACTGATTGGCTGGATTTGGGGTTTTCTTTCCAGATGCAAACAGCTTAGGACTGATTCAGGAGACAGCAAGTCACCTTCATTGATAGGTGTGATCATCTCTGTAGTGGTTGTCACTTTGGCTTTTACTGTCATGATGTTGAGGTTAATAAGGTAGTAGGTTAGATGAAGCACATTGTCATCTTTGCACTTCAGATCAAGCATGACAGACAGTGGGTGCCTCTTCAGCATCTCTTTGCACTTGTCGAGCTGAACTCCCAGCGTATGTCACCGGTGTTTTGTGGTCTGCCCCTCCTCAGCATCCAAATTTCTCTTGTCATCTTGAGAGTCTTCAGGAGCCTTGAGCAAAGCCTTGGCTTCATCCACACTGCCTTTCATAGCCACAAACAACTTATCACAGGCCTGCCCATATGTGGTGGTCTGGATGAAGAGGACATAAAGGGGAGGTGGGAGGTGTCTGGTTATCTCATACTGCTTGTTAGCCTGGTCAAACAGCATGGAGAGGTACTCCTCTACTGGGAGGAAAGCCTGCATGATTCTATTGAGGCTATGGTGGAGGCTGCTCAGGTACTCTTTCTTCACCTCAATCTCTTTGAGGATCTCTTTGTTGGACAAGCTTTTTTTGGAACTTCTCTGCCAGCCTTTTCCACTGCTCCAGCTCCCAGTACAGATGTGCAAGTGTTTGCTGGTGAGGGTCTCTCATGGTGACTTCAACTTGCTGATACCTGGAGGAGCCTCTTTATAAAATTCCTCTACACTGACCAGATCAATGTCATTGTGCATTAGCTTAACCTCCAGGCATTTGGTGCTCTCCTTCTGCAGGTGCATCAACTAATATAAAAGGTTCAGTAGCTGCAGGTGACAGCCATCTATTTTCTGCTTAGCTTTGAGGGTCTGATCTCTTCCTTTCTTCACTCTGATATGTGCTAATCAGTTTAGCTTCTTTAGAGTCATGAAATGCACACAACTCTGCAACCTCTGTTCTTCTGTTTTGACTGCCACATCTTTGCCTCCCCTGCACTTCAGGTCCTGGATCTCAGCCATGAGCCTTTGCAGCTCCTGACACATGTCCTTGCACAGCTTGTAGTCTCTGCCAGGGTACCTCAGGTCCACCTCAGCCTCCTCACAGTAGTATTTGCCTTCCTTCTCAGCCTCAGATTGACTGTGCTTCTCCTCAGCTGAGGCTCCATCGTCTTGGGTCACTTTGGGCTTCCATATTTTCATCAATTCTGATGACATGGTTGTTCTGTGAGATCAGGAGGAAAGAGCAAAGACCATCACACAGTGTTTCAAACCTGTAACTCAATTACAAATTTTGAAACATTTTATTATCTCTCCAATTATGGTGTCAAATTTCTGAGATTTTTATTACTATAGGGCACATTGTACAGGAACTGATACATGTACTTATTTCCAAATTTCTATATGGATAACTTCATCAAGTTTTCTTCACTGAAATCATGGATTTTGGGATTCTTGAAGGATGAATGGGCTTTTCTCCAGGACAGCAGGTAAGAAACAGATCATATCATGGCTGCTTAGATGAGAGATGACTGTGTGCAGAAGTAGATGCTTACATCTCCTAAACTAGCTCTTATGAGTGGAGAGATTGATTCTGGCATAAATATAGGTATAGACCAATGGAATAAAATTAAGTGTTCAGAAATAGACTCTCACATCTATGATCAAATAATTTTTGACAAGTTTTCCAAGTCCATTCAACTGTCTCTTCAATAAATGGTGCAAAAGAATGAAAAAGAACCTGTATCTCACGCCATATACAAAAATTAACTCAATCAATGACCTAAATATAAGAAACGGTACTATAAAACACCTAGAATAAAATATAAAGATGCATATTCAAGATCTTGTGTTAGGCAAGGGTTTCTTACACTCTACACACAAAGCACAATCAATGAAAGAAAAAATAAATGGTACCACTTCAAAATTTTTGTCCACGCGAGGATATTGTCTTAAAAGTGAAAAGATAACCTACTCAATAGGATAAAATATGTAGAAACCACATATACAATAAGTGCTTAACATCCAGAATATATAAAGAAATTCTATAACTGAACAATAAAAAGACAAACAACCTAATTTAAAAATGAGCAAAAATTTGATTAGACTTTTTTTTTTCTGAAAAAGAAGCATGGGGCTAAAAAGCACATGAAAAACTGCTCAACATCATTAGCTATTAAGAAATGCAAATCAAAACTGCAATGAAATATCATTTCACACCTAATATATTGGCCACTATTGAAAAACAACAGAAAATTATAGATGTTGAAGAAGATGCAGAGAAAGAGGAATACTCATTCAATGCTGGTGGGAATGTAAAATGGTGCAGCTACTGTGGAAGACAATTTGTCAATTCCTCAGGGAGCTAATTATAGATTTGCCATATGATCTGGCAATCCTGCTACTAGGTTTATACTCAGAACTGAAAACAGGGACATGAACAGACACTTGCATACCAATGTGGCATTATTCAGAATTGCCAAAAGATGGAAGCAATCCAAGTGTCCATCAACAAAGAATGGATAAACATAACGTGGTATTTACATACAGTGGCATATGATTCAGCTGTGTAAAGGAATGAAGTTCTGATGCATGTGACAAAATCGATGAACCTTGAGGAAATTATGTTGAAAGAAATAAATCAGACATAAAAGGACAAATATTGTATGGTCTCACTGCAATATATTACGTTACCAAGTGATAAATTGGGTGTAGAGAATGAGGGACTGAGGCTTAATCTGTGCAGAATTTCTATTTAGGTTGAATGTGAATGTTTGAAAATGGATAGAGGTGATGTAGCACTGTTATAGTGAGGGTAATTACAGCACTAATATGTGGGTGGGATTGTGGTTGAAAGGGGAATTTTAGGGTCATGAATGTCACTAGAAGGAAATCTAGCATATGAAACATGGGACTGTATAACAGTGAACTCTGTTGTGCATGATGAGTATGGTCAAAAGTACAATTATAAGAATGTCCTTCCATGTATGTCACTCTTATGAGGTATTAATAATAGGGTGGTGTTTGGGCAAAATTAAAACTAAAGCAAACTATGCACTGTAGTGCAGAGTAAAATATAAACATGCTTCCACCAACTGTAAAAAACAACAACAACAGTATTATGCTAAGTGAAAGAACCAGACACAAATTACTATGTATTGTTTGACTACATTTATATAAATATAATAAATTTATAGAGACACAATTAGATTAGTGGTTATGTATGGCAAGGGAAGGATAGAGGGATTGAGAGGTGAAATCTAAAGGGTAGGTTTTTTTTTTTCTTTTGGGATAAATGAAAATGCTCTAAAATTGATTGTGCTGATGAATACACAACTCCGTGATTATACTAAAAGCCACTGATTGTACACTTTGGAAAGATTGTTTGGTATGGGACTATACCTCAATAAAATTGCTTTAAAATTACCTCAAAGCCTCACTTCCCTCCTTCTAGTATACATTCTCTGGGTATTGTCACATATTTATTCAATTACTTAATTTTCTTCCTCTGTCACCTCAATTAAAAGTGATAAATACTTGTCTGGATTTTATTACTGATCTCTCATCACTACTTGCTTAATTACATGCACATAAAATGGAATATATTTCAGAACATTATCAATTCTCCCAAATTTAAGCATTACTCCTTTTCTAGTCTCTAATCCTAGTTAATGGTTGGCCATCCAGAGATTTATATTTTACATGCCCTCTCAAAACCAAGAAACACAAGTAAACATTGCTATTATTTCTACACTGACTACTATTTTCATCATTCATTTCCCCCACAGTCAACCAACTCACCATCCTGCCCTATACTCATTTACTTAGAGTCATAATATAAATGTATTTGTGGCCACCGTCTCCACCTCATTGTTACAATTTCTTCCATTGCTTGAATCACAATATACGACAGAACACCACCAAGTCCATTCTAGTCCATAGCTCTTCCCCCAATCCTGGGGGTTTTGGGATGGTGATGTCCACTCCACCTCCAAGTTGGGGGTTGTCATGAGTGGTATTGTGACAACAGATGTAGGCCATTTTACACCAGCATATACCACGCAGAACTGTGTGGGAGAGA
>JAQZBX010014066.1:0-39047 GCA_029593785.1 Cabassous unicinctus | reverse complement strand
CATATATATGCATATGTATTTATATATCATTTTACAAATATTGGTATGTATTATGAAAATTCTGATTTTTACCCACAATAAAAAAATAAAAAAATAAAAAAAAAAAATAAAAATAAATAAAAATGGGGAAAAAAATAAATAAATAATACACTGTATAGTGTGGACTTAGTAAGGGGTCCATGGTTTTCACTTGACTGGCAAAGGGTCTGTGAAACAACAGGTTAAGAACCCCTGCCTTAAAGGGACAAGGAAGATGGAAAAGATCATTAGACAACCACAAACCATCAGCAGCTGCTTTCAGATGTTGCTCACATATTCCAGATGCCACTTCCAGCTCATGTTCAATGCCCGGGAACTGACATAGCCCTTCTAGCAAATGGCCCACGGAGATTTCTCTTCTTGTTTCTTTCTGAGCCTGCTCATCTGGGGTTTACCTATCAAAGCATTTTTACTAAAACTCTTCAAATTCAGAAACTAACTTAGTGGTATATCTTTATTTAGAGTGAGAATGCCCTAGCTCATTTCATCACTTTACAATTTTCAAACAGCTTTCAAAGTCATTATTGTTTTAAACTTGCAGAGCAATCTTAACGGTTAGGAGGGCAGGGTCTCTTCTCCTCATTTTACAAGAAGAAATTGAAATCTAGAGAGTTTAGTAACTTGCCAAAAACCACACAGCTAATATGGGACAAAATGGAGCATAACTTTCAATGTTCTGATCTCCAATTCTATACTCCTTCCCACCACATCACCAAACCTGGCTGAGAGACAGATGAAGCCATAACCTGAGGCATTTGCACTATTACCTGTATTGTTCTTTCACTATATTAATGAAAAATATTAAATAAGAAGACTGGGGTTTAGAAAAAGCTTGAAAACAGATGACATCCTTAGTGTTTTCTCATTCCCTGTTTTCCCCAGCAAGATCAATTCCAGAATTAAGGGTTTTGAAGGGAGCTCTCCTGGCCATTATCAGTTACCCATGCTTTAATGTGGTCAGCCAGGCTTCCATGGTCTGTGAAAGACTTTTACACCACTCAACCAAATGTAACATTATGGTTAAGCTATTTTAAATGATCAGAAATGAACACACACAATATATTAGTAATTCTTAAAGAATACACAAGAAAATAAGAAAACCTTAATTTTTGCAGATCCAGGCTCAGGAAAGTGGAAAACTGTTCAAGAAACTGTTCAAGGCCATTTTCTTGACCAGGTATCTTAGTTTGCCTGACTGATATGACAAATTCCACACCATGGGTTGGTTTAAACAACAGGAATTTACTGACTCACAGTTTTAGAATAGGAGAAGTCCAAAATAAAGGCATCAGCAAGGCAATGCTTTCTCCCCAGAGTCTGTAACATTCTGGTGCCTGCTGCCAGCAATTCTTCAGGTTCCTTGGTGTTTCAGTTTACTAGGCTGCCAAAATACAATATACCAGAAATGGGTTAGCTTTTAACAATGGGAGTTTATTAGCTTATAAGATTACAGTTCTGAGGCTGAGAAAAATGTTCAAATCAAAGCATCATCAGGCGATGCTTTCTCCCCAAAGACTGGCTGCCAGTGATTCTGAACTCATCTGTCACATGAAAAGGTACACGGTGGCATCTTCTGGACTCTCCTTCCTCCTCTGGTCTTCCTTGTCTTCAACTTCCTGCTTCATGGTTTTCTCTCTCCTGTAACTTTCTCTCTCTCCCTATTCATTCCATTTGTAAGGGACTACAGTAAGAGGATTAAGACTCACCCTGGGCCACATCTTATTCAAGTAACCTAATTAAAAGGTCCTTAACCAAAGTGCTAATTGAAAAGCCCCATCCACAATTGTTTCAAACCCAGAGGAATGTATTAACTCTAAGAACATAATTTTCCATCCAACCTCAAAGGGTCACACTTGACTTGTATCCCTGCCTCATGTCACATTGCAAAGTCCTGTCTTTTCTCGTCTGGTTTCCACTGACTTCCAGCTTCTGGCTCCTCCCTGTGCCTTGCTCTGACTTCTGGCTTCCAGTTTCTTTCTCTTTATAAGGCCTCCAGTAATATGGATTAAGGCCCAACCTCATTAAGTTTAGGTACACCTTAACTAAAAATAATAACTTTAAGAGATCCTATGTACAATGGGTTCACACCCACGGGAATGCAGATTAAGAACACCAGGGTACATATTAAGTTGGGGTACATACTTTAATCTACCACATGAGAGTTTGGTAAATGTCCACTGGTCCCTACTCTAATGCCCATAATTGCCATGTGACACCCAGTCAACTTCCCCTGGGCCCACTGACAAATTCCCTTCTTCTGTTTATTCATGTTTACTTACTCATGTCTTCTATCAACTCAAACCCTCAAACCTCTATGAACTCCCATTTATCTATGTACTATGGGGTCTGCCTACACTACTAATCACTATCTTTCTCTCTCTGGTCCCACTCAAACTCGCTGAGGTCAGATCTAATTGGTTCACTCGGTAATTAACATTCCTGCTGGACAGATCTATTGCACCAGGCCCTTGCCTGCACTTTATTCAGGGATCCACCTCTGATCCTGCAACCAACTTACTAAGGGCACCCAGGGCACCCTTAGAGGAAGTAGTGAGAATGACAGGCATAAATGCCTCTCTGCAGATAACATGCAGAACTGTGTGGGACAGAGTGTGGTCTACAATGTGAACTATGGTCCATGCTTAGTGGCAAAGCCCCAGGATGTGTATATCCATTTCACACTAATGAAAGATGTTTATGTGGGAGGTTGTGGGAGGTGTGGGAGGTGGGAACATGGAAATCCCTGTAATTTTTGTGTAACATTTATGTAATCTAAGCATCTTTTAAAATATAAAAATAAATAAATTAAAAGAAAAAAAAAAAGGAGATGGAGAATATCTGACTTTTCAATAGTATATTTACATGCAGCCTAGAGGAAAATAGGTCAGGAGGGTAAAATAAGTGGGGAGATCCTAACACTTAGCAGAACACAATATTCAACTTCAAGCTGTTTTGGCCTGTTTCACTGTGAAGCTGCTAAGGGGATCACAGAGAATAGTACCATACCTGAGAGAGATGAGTAGGCTCAACCACTTTCATAAGTAAACAAAGCTAACATTTGGGAGAAGAGTAGAGAAAGTGGTGCACTTCATATTCTTTGTGGGGATGGCATGGGATAATGAGAAGAACATAGACTTTGGAGGAAGACAGACATGACTTATACTCCTGGCTGGGAGGTTCCTGTGTGGGTGACCTTAGACAACCTTGGACAAGCTTTAATATATTTATCTCTGAATTGAAAATCAGATACATATTTTGCAGGATGGTTGTGAGGATTAAAAGGAGAGAATATATACAAAGTGTCCAACTCATAGTAGAAAATCCAGAAATGTTACTTAATACATCTACTTCTACCACTAGCATTATTATTGTTTTTGCTAAAACTCAAGAACGAATGAGAGGCCTCAGTATTAACACTTTTGTGCTAATCCTTGGGAAGTGTTTAATAGATAAGGGTGGACCCTCCTCTGATATTCATATTTATTTGTATATGTAAATCATTTATCATTTTGAATAATTTGCACAGCAAGTTACTAGAGTGGGAGTAAGTGTGAATACATTGGAGTCCCTGCAGTCCCTTGGGAAACATAAATAAGAATGTAAGAAATTTTGAAAGCACTTTTTAACCCTTTTTTTTAGCAAGCTATATTATTTTCTCAATGCAAAAGTAACATTTTAATATTATGGAAATATGTTGAAAATCGAAATGTAAAAAGTAAGGGAGGGGAGTCACTCAGAGTTCCTCCCACAAAAGAAAACCACTGTTAGCTCTGGGTTGAAATCATTAGAGTTTCTCCCCTATGAGCATACTTTTTGTTTGTTTTATATGGTTGATATTTTAATAAATATATAGTTCCTTATACTGATTATTTGCTTTAAAATTATACCATATCATCCCTGTCATACAAACTCTTTATATTTGACTATATTTAATATGTGTGTAACAATCCAGTAAGTGGATGTCTTCATTTACTCAACCTTTCTCTATAACTAATGGACAAGTAGGTTCTTTTCTTTTTTTGTTGCTTTATTTTGTTTTGTTTTGGCTATTGTAACTAATGCTATAATTTCAAAAACATTGTATAAGTCGTTAGCTACAGCTCTGCTTACTTCATTAGGCTAGATGGATAAAATGAACATCTCTCTTTGGGAAATGAGAATGTACATGCCAGCACACCTTTGACAGTGTTATGTACTCTAATTTTTTGTTCTTGCTGACTTCATAGTTCATATATTAAGTCTCATTATAGGGGGTTCTGAGGTTCTATGCAGGTCTAGTAATTCTTTTTCAGCTTCCCTGAAAAGTACCCCCCCCATTACTCTTTCTATTCAATGAGACAAAATTCTGCTCCTATTCCCACTTGACAGCCCATAAGATATCTGAGGATAATTCTCGTCCTGAGACTCCTTTTTAGCAATAATGGGGAAAGCTTCAAACTGTGGCTATTTTTCAGGAGCAAACAAGTTTATAACAAATGACCCTGAACTTTTTGTAGCAAAGTTTTAAGTTTGAGCATTGGGCACCTCAGGAAAAATAAGTTTCATGTCCAACACTTTTCAATAACATAGTTACTGAGTGGAATAATGAATACTCTATTCCTCAGTGGAATAGAGAACTGAAATCAGGGCCTCTAAAAAGCATTGACAGTAATAATAAAAGCCATAAAGGTGATAAGAGTTCATGTGGGATTGTTTGCCATGTGCCAGGCATTGTTCTAAGGGCTCACAGATTCTCAGTAATGCTCAAATAATGCTATGAAGGTAATATACAATATTTATTCTCACTTTACAAAGAGGGGTCCAAGGCACATATTTCTCCAAGATCTCACAGTTAGTCCAGTGATGGAGTCAATTTGATTTAAAGGCCACACTTTTAACAGTTGCATCTTAACATAGGGCATAATGGCATCTTCTGCCCTTATGCAGAGTTAAATCCACTTCCTTCAAAAATGAAGAAGTGGAGAAAGAAAAAGGAAGAAAAAAAATCATATTCACTGAGCCATGATTGCCTTACGTATTGTTGTTATATAGCCACAAACTTAGTGGTTAAAACAATACAGATTTTTTTCACTTACATTTCCACAGGTCAGAAGTCTAATACAGATTTCACAGAATTAAAATCAAGGTGTTGGCATAGCTGCACTCCACTCTGGAGGCTCTGGGGAGAATCCACCTCCTTGGATCCTCCAGCTGCCAGAGGTTTTCTGTATTCTTTGGCTCATGGCCCCTTTTCTCCATCTTCAAATCACAGGAGTGAGTTGAGTCCTTCTCACATTGCACCTCTCTTACTTTTCTCCCATCATCACATCTCTCTCTCTCTGACCATAGCTGAAAAAGAATCTCTACTTTTAAGAGCTCTTTAATTAGATCAGGTGTACTAGGTGACCCAAGAAAATCTCCCCATCTCAAGATGTGTGATGTTAATCACATTAGCAAAGTCCTTTTTGCCATGTAAGGTAACATATTCACAGATTCCAGGAATTAGTCAATGGATATCTTTGGGGTGACATTATTTTGCCTATGACAACCTGTACATGTCATTTTACTGATACTTCCTGGAAATTCCACAAGATTAATTATTAGCTATCTATTGCTATGTAACAAACTATGCCAAAATTAAGTGGCTTAAAATGACAATATTTATCATCTCACAGTTTCCACACTGGTCAGGAGTCTGGTTAGGCATAGCTGAGTTCTCTGCTTCAGGGTCTCTCACAAGGCTGCAAATCAAGGTGTCAGCATAGGCTTCTCATTGGAAGGCACAACTGGGGATAGGTCTGCTTTCAAGCTCACCACATAGTTATTGGCAGGATTCATTCCCTTGTAGGCTCCTGGCTGAGGGCCTCAGTTCCTCCCTGTTGACCAGAGGTTACCCTCTACTCCCTGCCACATGGGTCATTCCATATGGCAGATTGCTTCTGCTTCATAGTGAGTAAGCAGAGAAACTAGAGTGAGTGCCAGCAAGATGGACGTCATGGTCTTATAACTTAAGTTCAGAAGTAATGTCCCATCAATCTTGCCATATTCCCCTGTGTATGTGGGCTGAACCTACATGTCACTAGGTTGAGCCCACATACACAGAGAGGATATTACACAAAGGAGTGACTATCATGATGCAGAGATCATTGGGAACCATTTTAGAAGCAGCCTACCACAGTAAGTATTTGTATCAGGTAGCAATTGCTGTATAACAAGCCACACCAAAACTTAAGGGCTTGAAATGAAAATTATTCATTCTTGCACACGTGTCTATAGATCAACTGAGGATTGGCTGAGCATCTGTATTTCAAACTTCAGATCTGTGTGGGCTTGGCTCCTTGCTGTAGATTGGGTATAGGTCTCTATCATTAGAGCTAAGGCTGAATAGGCTACAAAATCCCAAGAAAGCTTTGCTCATAGTTATAGTGCAAGAGGGAATGGGGAACATGTGCTACCTTTTTTTTTTTCATGTGACACCTTTTAAGGCCTAGGATAGGGCCTGTCTCACTGTCACTTTCTCCCATATCTCATTGGCTATAAGCAATTCACAGGACTAAACCTCAAATAAAGTGACAGGGAAGTATATTCTGCCTCTAGTGGGAGAGATTACAAAGTCACATGGCCAAAGTCAAGGATTCTGGAAGAGGTGAATACTGGGAACAAAAATTCAACTTCCCACAGTATTATTACTCACATTTTATAGATAAAGAATTTGTGGTTCATAGAATCTAGATGACTTGCCCAAGGTCACAGAACTCAAACTCAAAATTTCTGACTTCAAAACTCATGCTCCATTCTTTGATACAACAAGGTCTCAAGATATATTCTCTCTGAATCACTTCCTACCAAATAAAGGAGTTCACAAATTGGCATCTAAAAATTCCTTTTTCAAACAGGCCTCAGAAATTCTACTTTGCTTTTCTGTCTCCTGTTTGACTTTATCAGCCTAAATTTGTAACAAGGGCAAGAGCGTGGAGATGAAATCAGTTCTGAAAATGAGAAAATGGATTTTCTTGCCATGCCTTTGCATTACAAACGGGCCCAGGCCACGGTAATCATGGCTGCACCTGGAACAGTGCACAAGCTCCATGAATAATCCATGTTCCTCACACGCGCGCCTCCCTGCAGTGCTGACTCAGCAACTGTTCTCCCACCTTCTACAAAAGCAACAGCAGCATGTAGGTCAAGCAACACTAAGAGTGAAACAGCCCTCTGAACATTTGCTTGATTCATGAGGGCAGAGAAGGGACTTAGAAATTTGAGTTTAACCAGACTGTGGCTTTTCCCTGCTTAGAACAGCTCATTTACTTCAGAATAAAATCCAGACTTTATGTGGCAGGCAGGAGCCTTCATGAATTGTCCTACAGCTTGAACTCCTCCACCACCTCCACCTCCCTTACCCTCTGCCTCGAATACACCAAATTTCTTGTATTTCCCCCAAAGCAAGCACGTTTATTGCCAATCCTTTGAATTTGCTGGTCCCTTTTCCTAGAAGACTATCCCTTCATTTTATCACTTACCTAAATTGAATTATTTCTTTCAGAAGTAACCCAGGAGTCACATTTTCCAGAAAGATTTTCCTAGCCTCATTCTTACCCTAGCTCCAAACTTGCTCAGGGTTAGAGGATTCTTGCATAGGAAACAATTTTTGCTTCTTCCATAGCCCTTATCAATTCATTTTAAAAATCACCTATTTACTTATGTGTCAATTCCACAAACATGGAGCAATTTAAAAGGCATGATCTCTGACTATGAATTCACATTGGTTTTTTTAGCACCATGCCCTGTAGACATTAAATGTTGCAGAAGAATATCATGAGATGTGAAGGGAAGGGAAAAATAAGAAAGGAAAGATAGAAAGGAGGGAGGGAGCAAGAAAAAAAGAGACCTTGAATGAGAAGGTGTTTTGTAGACCGCACATGGCTATATAACAATAAAGAGACCCATTCCCTTTCACCTGGAATCTGCTGAAGTACATGGATTGCCCTTCTCAGGAGAGCCTGGCTTTCCTTAAGCCTTCCACCCCAGTCCAGTCCCACTAACATCCTTTGTGAATTCAAGCGAGTGTACTTTTTAAGAGTGGAGCCTCTGAACCCGCATCTCAATGTTCTCCAGTGCAATCAATAACCAATCCAGATGACAAATTAATGTTAAATACAGTGTGAAGAATGGCAAGAGAAAACATAGTAGGAGAGGATTAGCAGAGAGTCTCTCCAGAATCATAGCTTCTCGGAATGTTTAAAGATCCTGCTGTGATTCAGTGGGTAAGAGGCAAGAGGATTAAGAAGATGGACTGCAGGGTTGGTTTTGAGATCATCAGTAATCTGGCTGGTAGAAGTGCCCTCTGGAAATGGAACTCTCATTTCTTCTGTAGAAATTGGACTCCTGAATCAACCTGAACAAGAGTTTCCAGGTAATAGTTCCAAATGCCAATTGCTGCTATTTTCGCTTCAGCACCACAACTGACTGAGTGTGATTGCTTGATGGCTTTGAAGCCGCCTTTACACTCTAATAATTGCACTTTCAGAATTGCACCTGAGGCATTACCATACCTGATAAGGCTCTTAATTGATGTTTAGTATAATTACTTGGAAAACACATCCTTGGAAAGAATAGTTTGAATAGAAGATAGTTAAAATATATTCTAGGATTATTCTTTGCAGTCATTAGGATAAGTACTTCTCTCTCCCTCATCCCTACTCAAAAAAAAAAAAAAAAGTTAGTACCAATATGGTGTTCAGGTTTCAAAAAGGTGCTAAAACTCCAGAAGTAATTTTGCTTTTTCCGATGAATTTACTACAGCATATAGCTGGGGAAGGGAAATGCAGCTGTTATGATTTGGTATTGCCAAGCCCCTGAGCCTTGTTGTGACTTTAAAATAGTATTTGTATTTGAGCAGGAATAGAAATGAACTTAGAGCAAGTGGGCCTTGCTTGACACTTACTAGCTGAAACAATAATTTATTTTCACTGGACTTTTGTGAGAAGCCAATGAAAATTGATGGGGAAAAGAAAAGCAAAACAAAATCAGTAAACTATTTTGTTTTGCCTGGAAATTGTGAATTAATGTTACAATTGTGGGCTAGAATTAGTTGGGTGGTGCCAGAAAAGTAGCTATGTGTACTCAAAAGTAGTCTTCTTCAAAAATATCTTCCTTATCACTTACAGAATTTAGATATTGCTTTGGATTCCAATTATCATGTTTCAGGCTGGTTCAAAATGTTGACTCCTCCACTGCCCCTGCAGGACTAGTCCCTGCCTCCTCTTTGCTCTAACAGAATTCTCCTCTCCAACAACTCTTAGCTCATTATTACTTTTCTGGCTTTTAGGAGGAATGGCAACTCCTCTGGCATAGAAGACATACTTTCTTTTCAATTTTATGTAACCAGATGATTAAAGATTCCCAATATGGTATCTTATAAATATGAAATCATTTTACCTTTTCCACCATTAATATCTTCAATGACAGTCTGAAAAATCACCCTTTCCAATTTCTTGATGTATTGGGTAGATTTTATAATTTTTTATAATTTCCAGTCATTTTAATTACTAAGAGTTTAGTTTAAAACTCACCTCTAAGTACTTTATATGTATTAGCTGGTTTAAATCCTCATACAACACTGTGAGATCCATTGTGATTATTATCCCATTTTACAGATGAGGAAACTGCATCAGGAGGTTAAGTGAGCTAGCCACAATCATACCTAATAAATAACCATTAAGCAGATGGGGTAAGTGGTTTCCTTGGGGTGGTGTTTAGCTTTCTCCTGACATCCTACTTCCCTGAGCACCACTCAGACAGGGAGGGCCATGTCTCCTTCAGTCCTGCCAATTGTCCTTCTCCAAATGCCTTCTCAAGGGGATGTCTCCATGCTTTGTGACTTTCTGGACAGCTCCAGAGTGCTTGCCTCTTCTCTACACTTTGGGCTTCTTCACATAGGGCCATGTGAATCATTATGGTCTTCTTCTCCACTGTCCTTAAGGCTGCAGCAATCATTTTTCTACTCCCAGGCAGAAAAACTTATAACCTCTTCTTGGCCTGTTAGTTCATAATATCCTATGAAGTATCCAACAGTCAGGAAACTCCAAAAAGGAAAAGACACCAGTCTCTGTGACCACGTAAACCTTCTACTTTTCATGTTCATTCATTATTCTCTCCCCAAAACTTGTCCACTAGTTTCTCAAGACAACATCCTCATGAGTCCAAAGATGGGCTTAGTAAGCTCATTAAGCCAGGGTTATCCTAGGCTCTGCAAGGTACTCCCCACAGCTACTTCTCACTTCCACCGATGCCTGCCTTTCAAATAAAGGAAAAGTTCTTCTGCAGAAATATTGTGTTTTTCATAAGTGAAAACACTATGTTTCTCTTACATGGGGTTGGGCAGGTGTTTCATTTTCGTAGGCTGCTGAAGCAAATACCATGAGGTAGGTTGGATTAAACAATGGGAATTTATTCACTCGTGGTTTTAAGGCTGAGAAAATGTCCAAAGCCTCAAAATGTCCACAGACTGTGACATTCTGGGGCTGGTGGCTGGTGACCCTTCATTCTTAGCTTGTCACATGGAAGGTACATTGTGGTCTCTCCTGGTTCTTCCTTTTCTTCCAGGTTCCATTTCAGCTTCTTGCTTCCTGTGGCTTTCTCTCTGTGTGTGTCTGAATGTCATTCTCTTATAAATGACTCTAGTAATAGGATTAAGACCCAGCCTGAATGAGGGGTATCATACCTTTACTGAAGTACTCTCATCAAAAGCCAAAAGGTCCTACTTACAAATTTAACCCACAGGAATGGATTAAATTTAAGAACATGTTTTTCTGGAGTACATATAGCATCAAACCACCACAGGAGTGGAGAAGTCAGATATGGCAGGGCCAGTTCTGACAGCCCTTAGTAAATCTGGGTAGTAAATGACAGCATGTCTCCTCAATTCTTGACAGGTATCTTTAAAATGTGGGGCACTTGGATCTTTGTCTTCAACTCACACCATATTCACTAATTCTGGCAGTAGAAGTAACCACTGACATTCTATTACATTAATTTCCTCCCTGAATCTAAAATATCATGTGGCAGCCAGACCTTCCTTTGAGAGAACCCACTGTGAAGAGCATACTTAACTGGCAATGTCCTGCTGCCATACCTTCAGATCAGATGTGGTATTCATGCTGAGGCCATGCTTCTTCCAAGCTGCTCCCAGCCAATAACTGAATATGGCAGAGATGGACTAGATACAGGCCATTTCTGCTCCACACAGAACTCCTCTAATGGGCAACCTTTGCTTGGCAACTGCCCATCAGACTGGCCAAATCTTTCTCAGATCTGTGCTGTGGTCTGAGGCTATTTCTACTCAACCTCTTTCCTTCTTTCTCGTGTTTCACAGGTATCAGTCCTGAATCATGGTCTGAAAGTTCTTCCCACCAACTTCTGCTCCTTCTACCTTTATCCTTCACAGTATTTCCTCCAATAAATCTCTTACACATCTAATTGTCTTGTCAGCTGCTTCTTGGAGGAAAAAATGTACATATTCTGCCCACAGGGTAAGAAGCTTTCAATAATCTGAAAATTACACAGGCTTTTTTCTATAAAATACATCTACCTCCTGCGAAGCATAAGATGTATATCTATTTTAGAATCATATTGACAACCACTGCTTTCTTCTTGGAACTCTTCCCTCAGCTTCTGTCAAAACACACATCTATAAAAAATTATAAGTAAGATTTCAGGGACTTCATAGTCCTCCTGAAGCCAATGGAGGATCTCTGATCTGCAAGATTAGGTCAAACATCTTCACATGCCTTTCCAAATCCTCACTAAATAGCTCCAGTCTACCTCCAGCTGTTTTTGAACTGCTTGTGATTTCCCAAGGACGGGTCCTTCTCTCTGAAAGTATTCCTTATCTTCCCCTTTGCCACAACTCATCCCAGCCATTGGCCTGGAAAATAACTACTGCTCTTCCAAGAGTCAGCTAAAATGACTCCACCATTTGGAACCTCTTCCACGGTCCTGGCACAGACACCCTTCTTCATGTCCCCCATCTTACTCTGAACACAGCTCTATTATAACACCAGGGTCATTCGGTTTACAATTGTTTGTTTACATGCTTTCAAGAAGTGAGCTCCTTGAAGGCAAGAACTGTGTCTTATTTTTCTTAGGTTCCTAGTACCTAATATAGTACTAGCCACATGGTAGGCACTAATAAGAGTTTTGTTGTTGTTTGTTAGTAAATGACTATCATCACTGGGTGCTGGACCTACACAGATATGTGATCTTACATGATTCACGCAACAATTCTGAGCCTCAGTTTCTTTATCTACAAAGAAGAGATATAAATAACAGCTACTTCCTTAAAAACACTTTTGCTGGCATTACTAATACAAATGGATGCATTTTAGTTCTTTACTTACTGGCCCTCTCCACTTTAGCACTGTTTATGTCCTCTTTCTTAGTGCTCTCTTCTTTCTTCTCTTTTCCTTTTGTATATTCTACCCCAACTGGTTTCATCATAGTCACTCAGTCACTAAAGCCAAAACTTGGGTGTGATCTTTAAGTCTTCCCTTTACCTTATTTTCCAGTTCCAGTCAAATACTTACCAAATCCTATAGGTTTTGCCTTCTGTAGCCGTTTGGTAATTTGATGTAATTATGAATTCCAAAAATATAATTGGATCATGTTTGTAAACTAATCTGGGCATGATTAAGTTATGATTAGGGCGTTGACTGGGCCACGTCAGTAGGGCATTGAGCCCCACCCCTTGGTGGATGGGGGAATCGAATATAAAAGGCAAGGCAAAGGACAGAAGGAGCAGGTTTTGAGTAGCAGTTTTGATGTTGGAGTTTTGATGTTGGAGAGAAGGCCCTGGGATAGAGACAAGCTGTTCGCTGAGAGTTTACAGCTGGCCTTGTGGAGAGAAGCAAAGCCTAGAGAGCCTCATATTCTACAGCTGACCTTGTGAAGGAAACAGAGGAGCTAAGCCTGGAGAGAAACGCAGCCCCGGGAAGAGAGGAACCCAAGAAGCCTGAACCCTGGCAAACGTCGGCAGCTGTCTTGCTCCAACACGTGGCAATGGACTTTGGTAAGGGAAGAAACTTATGCTTTATGGCCTGGTAACTGTGGACTTCTATCCCAAATAAATACCCTTTATAAAGACCAACCAATCTCTGGTATATTGCATTAGCGCCCCTTTGGCTGACTAATACACCTTCTAAATATTTTCTTTTATTTTCCCACTGATGCTAGCCTAGTTTAGGCCACCTTCACCCCTGGTTTATTGCAATATCATACCAACATATAACAGTTCTGTCTATTTCTGGAGTTGACCCTTCCCATCTAGCCTCTAGTCTATACACCAATGCTGTAAATCTGTCCACTTCATTCTGCCACTGAAAATGCTTCATGGATCCCTCATCATGGCTAACATTCATGAAATGCCTGCTACCTGCCTTGCAAAGAAAAAAGTCATGAGATAGGTATTGCTATTATTCCTATTATGCAAATAAGGAATTTGAAGCATAGAAAGGGTAGCAACTAGTCAGTTGCCAGTATTTGAACTTATTTCGAAGCTCTAAGTAGAAGTATATGACCCTGTATTATATAACCCTTATATAACTTGACAGTGTTGCTTTACATTTCATATATCAACAGTACCAAACTGCTTTCCTGCACATTTCATGCTCTGCCTTGCCTCAGAGCCTTTGTTCATGCTGTTTCTGTGACCAGAATTCATTTTCCAGGCAATTCTTCTCCTCTTTTCCTAGCTAACTTCTCTGACCCCGCCAAAAGACTAATTCTTACTGTTCAGTGCCCCAGTATACCCACTGAATGTATTTGTCATTGTATTCACAATGCCAATGCTCCATGTACACTCCTCTCTTTCTCTACATATAAGAGTACTTGTAATACTTACACTGCTAAAAATAATGTATCAAAAGACAGATGACACAAGCTGGAAGTTCATGCAAATTAACTCCTGACACAGGGAGCAGATATAACTGGGGAGCGGATACAGCTCAAGTGGTTGAGCACCTGCTTCCCATGTACAAGGTCCAAAATTCAATTCCTGGTACCTCCTGAAAAAAAATTAACTCCTGATGGGATAAGCATTACCAATGAGGAAAAGGAAATTGGAAGAAGCCAGGTCAATAATTTCTCTCTCCTTTTTACCTCTCCTGGAATACTCTGAGGCCTGGGTTCTATGTACAGCACACCTTGAAATGTTTCGTGAGGCCAAGGGAACCCAACTGCTGAGAGATCTGGGTTCCATATATGTCGCAATTGTGAAGCAATGGAGACTGAGCAATACATCACCTAGCCTTGCTTCCCAATTTCCAGTATATGGAATATGCATTGAGCCAAAAAGGAATATATGGTACAGTGTCTACAACAGCTAAAGTACACAGGTCATGTCTGAAGAGGTGGAAGTAGGCGTGGCCTTTTTCACTATCACATCTAGGAACCCATTTGCAGAATTTGTACTTTTCCATTCCCACAACTTTGTTCTTGGCAATGGGGAACACATCCACCACAGGATTCAATAATGATTCTGTTGTACAGGAAACACTGTGATTATAATATATTACTTTAGGCTCATCCGTGGAACTCAGAGAACTCGCTGGATGTTCTCTTAATATATGTGTGCCAAATAATAACCATCAATGTTCAATGACAGTAAACACAACCCAACAAGAGTATGGCAAGTAATGACTCAGACCTATGAGGGTCTGTGTTACTCTACCAGGTAACTAACTGGTCTAGCTCAAGTAGTACGCTCAAGAGTATGGCAAGTAATGGCTCAGACCTATGAGGGTCTGTGTTACTCTACCAGGTAACTAACTGGTCTAGCTCAAGTAGTGGCTGGAGCTAATGAACATCAGTTATGGCCTTATGACCAGTTCCAGCAGCAGATACTGTAGCTTATTTCATTAACTCTCATGCTTTAAGTCTTTCAGGAGATTGTGAATGGCCAACACCTGGAAGAGGATTCTGTTCATTAATGGACCTGTACTTTTCCTCTTTGGGAAGAAATAAAGCACCTTGTTCTAAAAAAAAATTATTTGGAAAGCCCCATATCATAATATGGGTGCCGGATATAATAAGAGGGCAGGAGTAGATTAGAATGGCCCAGCAGGTGAATGTATGAGACATCTTAGTTTGGCTTCAGATTCTCTTGGCTTCACCTATCACCCATGCCCTTGGGTATTTGCTTTGCTTTAGCTACTTCTGAGACTGAACACTTGCTCAGGAAAGCTGGACACTTTTCCATGGCAGACACCTCACAGCCAAGCTGATCAGCCATGTGTCCAGTGTTTCTAGCTCCCTAGCCACTGCTGGACTCAGATGAAACACCACACCACATCATGTGGGATCTGATTTCCCAACAGCTGCTCAAGGAACCAAATGATGCAGCCAGGATGTTCAAGGTGATTAATATCTCATGGGGCAAATTTTAACCAATGGGAAAGGGAGATTGGAGGGAGCCAAAGAGATAAATTCTCTCTTATCTCTCATTTCCACAGACTGCTCTGAGGTATGATATCTCTTTACAATCTATTTATAGACATATTTCAAAGCCAAAGCTATCAAGCTATCTGCTCCATGCCATTGCAATTTGCTATGAACTAGTGACCTGAGTGATAGTGACATGACATTGCACTGCTTCTTACCTTTCCTGTTTCATTTGTCTTTTTCCTCACTCTCATTTCTCTATTTCCACCTCCAAGATAAGGCATTATCACTTAGCCTTGGCTCAAACTCTGTTTTCTTGGAAATAATGGGAAACACAGATATAATAACCTCCCAAACCTCTGTCCTGGTTTATCTTTTTTGGGCCCCAGAAAATTATGGTCTTTAGCTAACCCATTCCCATGCCAGGAATGCAGTGTAGTTAGGGTCTTTTGACTATATTAAGTTAAGTGACCTTGATTAGATCACTTGATTAGACCGCTTTTGATTGGACCTCATCAGTGAGGTGTGACTCAAGTTGGGTCTCCACTCTATTTCTGGGTCTTATATAAACTGAGAATACTGAGATAGACAGAGAGAGAGAGAGAGAAGAAACACACAGAAAGGGAGCTGCCATTTTGACCCTGCCATGTTAGAGAGAGGACTCCAGCTTCACCTACAGCTGCAGAAAGACAGAGAAGCACTGAGAGGCTCAAGGAGACCAGGCTCAGGGAGAGATGCCTGATGGCCCACAGTTGAGCTCCAGGAGAAAGAGGGATCGGCAGACCATCTTGCCTCACCACGTGCCAGGGCTCTAGGATCTGTTAGCAGCTAACCTTTGGTGAGAAAGCATCTCTGATGTAACTTGATTTGGACAATTTTGCAGCCTTGGAACTGTAAGCTTTTTCTCCTAATAAATTTCCCATTATAAAAGCCAACTCATTCTGGTATTTTGCATCAGCAGCAAACTAAGACACTCATTTAGCTACATTTCTCCAAACCACTTCCTACTGAACACCTAACATGTGCAAAATTTTTGCATCTTATTTTCTCATTTCATGCTCCAAATTGCTTATTGTGGGAAGATCAATATAATATACCTATTCTAGATGATAAAACTGAAACTAAAAGTAGAATTGAATCTCAGAATGGACATTTACTTACTTACCCTGAATTAGAAAACAATGCTGAGTAAATTATTTAATATGCCTGAACCTTTTAAATGGTGATAATGAACAGTGAATACCCTAATTTTCACAAAGGATTGTTGCCAGGGTGAAATATAAATCACTCTCTGGGTGCTACTTTCCATATATTAATGAGGAAATTGATTCAAATTTTAAAAGACTCGCTCAATGTCCTACAAATTACGTATTGCACAAAGTTGAATCAGTCTCTGAATTAAATGCACAATTTATACTACACCTATTATGGGACCTTAAGCAAAAGCAAAGAGATTTTTGGCATCCTCATTCTAGCCTTGTGTGTTCCTGTAACACCATTCCAATAACAGCAGATAGGAGTAGACAAAGAAGAGCATTTTTAATGGGTGTGGGCACCCTGGCATCTTTCAAAGCAGCCCAGTGCAATTTAGAGCATCTGTTTACCAATGTGAAAACAAAGTTTTCCATATTAATAAGGAGCCCTGGCACTTGATAATCTTCCAAGGCCTTTTTTCCCACTGATGGTTTGTAAGGTTAATAATTTATGCTAGATAAAAAGAGAAAGGTAAGTGTAATGATGATGCAGAGATGTCTACTTTTAAAGTAAAAAACATTTGGGTTAAGAGTGAGGATAAAGGAAGAGCCAGTGATTACAGTGAACAACACAACAAAAAACTGCCCACTTAATAACTACAGGGCTCATATTAGAAACTAATGTAGAATTCTGTGTCAAAGGTATAGGGAAACATATGCATATACCCCAACTCTTGTACTTCTAAGAAATCTATCCATTCCTAAGAATATTGTGGATGAGCACACACAGATTGAGGAAACATTCTCTTTAAGCATAAAGTATGCAATGTATCTATGGTTACAGAGCTGGGTCTTAGGATTTTTCATCAATGGATGGTGTCGAAAGGGGCCTGGAACTCAAGAAGCCCTTTGTACCCTCTGTAACTTTCACCAGGTAGATAGCTAGAATTCTAAAAAATGAAAGCAACTTGAGCAAAACCACAGAGGTTAGACTTCCTATTGTGTGTTTGGTCTTATTGGGTTAAAGCATACAGTATGGGAGGTATGACTGGAAATGTTGGTTTGGGTAAAATTGCAGAGGGCTTTAACATGATTTGTGGACATTTGTGAAAGTTCATTAGGCTATGAGGAATTATTTAAGATTCTTGGCAAATGAAATAGTATAATTTAAATACAATTTAGAAAAATTAAACATGCTTCATTGTTTAGAGAAGAGTGATGCAAATAAATAAGGCAAGCAGTTGAGATGATTTTAGTAGCTCAGAAAAGAAGTAATATGCAGCTTCCCAGGGACACGTTTTCTCTCTTCTCAGTTCTCAAGTTGTATTGTGGATATTTGAATTTATCAGAAAAGTAACTTCCAAATAGAAAAGTAAGTGTCCTCATTCCTGGAAAATCTCATAGCAATAGGAGAAAACAAAGAATTCTCAATAAAAAGCGTTTCTGAGGATGGAACACAGGATTTTAGAATCCTGTGGGAGAGATTGCTAGATGCCATCCAATAAACATTTCCCCATCCTTTCTTTATAAAAGAATCCTGATATTATTTGATATGGCAATGAGTCCAGCTAAACTACTACATTGCCTAGTCTTCCTTGCAGCGGGGTGTGATAACCTTAAAAGAAATCTAAGCAGTGAGTTTAAGTAGGAGTGTTGTGTGAAACCTCTAGAAAAGTGGCTTACAGGAAGCTGACTCCATTGGAAGTTGGGCCCTTTTGTCCTGTCCTGCTTCCTCTTGCTGTCATTCTGGAATGCAGATGTGATGTTGTTCCAGCAGCCATCTTGGACAATGAGGTGACCTTGAGAATGAAAACAATATGCTGATAGTGGTGAAGCAGGAAATAGCCCAGAACATCTTTTGCATGAGATATAAGTTCCTCACTTGCCACCATTGTTTTAGATTTCCTATTCAATAAAGCCAACCCTATTTCTAATTTATTATAACCATTTTGCAAAGTTAAACTATTGGAGCCTGGAATTTAGACTCAACTCTCTTAATTACTAGGGAATAATGCCTGTTGAAGAATCATAGAGATGTTATTTAGCTTAACCTCCTACCTCCTACAGAGCTCCAGCTATGGAATCTACTCTATATAGCCTCCCTTAGATGACACTGTGGTCAATCCAGTTTCCTTAGAATGTCTACAATACATCCCTTCCTTTCCATTCTTTCCACCATAGCCTTAGTTCAGTTCCTCATCATTTCTATGCCACACCTTCCTAACCTATGTCCCTACCCCATTGCCTACCATCTTCTACACTGCCAACAAGGTGTCATCTCTGAACCCAAATTCAATTATATAATTTTCTTATTTAAAACCTTTCAAAAGCTCCATATTGCCTGGCAGAGATTCTTTCTTCTTTGAACTTCTCTCTCCATAATCCACTTCACATATTCCATCTGCACCTCCTGTGAAGCTCTTGAACATGCCACACTGCTTCATGTTTCCTTGTCTTTGCACTGGAATGATCTTTCATCTCTCACCCATCTGGCTTGCTCTTATCCTTATTTAAAGATGGTGATGGGTGTCTATGTCAGCAATTTTCAAATATTTTGGCCTCAAAAGCAGAGTATATTCTCAAATATTATTGTGAACCCCAAAATTGTTTGTTCATGTCAGATATATCTATCAATATTTACCATTTTAGAAATTAAAAGTGAGAATAATTTTAAATATTTACTTATTAATTCATTTAAAAATATCCATAATACACCCATTTCATGCTAACATATACAAAATATTTTATGGAAAATAACTATTTTCAAAACAATTAATGAGAAGACTGGCATTGTTTTACATTTTTTCAAACCTTTCTCATGTCTAGTTTAAAAGAAGAGAGACAGATTTTTATATCTGCTTCTGCATTCAATCTATCTGATATATTGTTTTCGTTGAAGTACATGAAGAAAATCTGGAGGGTTTTGTGGATATTATTCTTTGAATCTATATGAAAACTCAACAAGTGGTAATTTCATAAAGGTTAGCTGCAATGTGGAATCTGAAATCATACCAATGGACTTTTCATACTCTTTTGCATTAAAATTCATTAGTCAATATTAAATGGATCTTTTGCACATGCATGATCTTTTAACATCGTGCATGGATCATTTGAAAAATATTGATTTACTGAGTATGCAGATCTTCCAAGTGTTAATACATTGACTCTATGTAATGGGTAGAAAGGTGGCCCCAAAAAGTCCACTCAGAATATCAGAATGTAACCTTATTTGGAATAAGATTATTTGCAGATGTACTTAGGATCTTAAGATCAAATCATCTTGGATTTGGTTGGACCCTAAAATGAACGACTAGAGTCCTCATAGAGCCCTCATAAGAGACAGAAAAGGAGAAGACACACAGAGAGACACGGGAGAGGAAGCCGGAGGAAGACGGGGGCAGAGACTGTAGTTATGCTGACACACGCTAAGGAACACCAAGGATTGATGGCAGCTACCAAAATCTAGAAGAGAGCCTCCAGAAGGAATCAACTCTGCTGACACCTCGATTCAGACTTCAGGTTTCCAGAACTGTGAAAGAATACATTTCTGTTTTTGTTTTTTTTTAAGCCAAGTTTGTGGTCATTTATTATGGCAGATTCAGGAAACCAGTATGCTATACAATATCAAAAAATCACATTTGTTAGCATCATCACAAATCTCATCAGAAAAGTCTAAGTGTTAGGAAACTGTTCAGTTCCCAGTCACGGATACAAGACTTCCAAAATTCTGATTTTTATTACAAAGCTCAAATGTTATAATTGGCAACAAATACTGTCTGTTGTTTTCCTTGAAGTGATAGGCTTACTTTGTTTATGATATGTATTCTTTACACCCAAGTCTGAATAGCCATAGTTTTTCTGTAAATTATTCTTTCAAGTTAAAACTGATATTCATGAAATGGGAGGCTAGTTCAGCTTGCAACAAAAACAATTATGCAAGTAGTTTTCCTCGTGGCAGCCCTTGAACTTCAGACTGCAGCAAAAATATCTTATGCATGCTTCCTATTTTGACACACAGGATGTATACCCAACGGTCAATATTTAACCTAAATAATACCTTTTAAATAAATTTTATTTTTTAATATAATTATTTTTAATAAATTAATTTATACTACTAAATCAAGGACATTCTTAAATAAAATAGGCAATTTTTTAAACTGTGAAAGCAAGGTGGTGAAAAACATAATTACTTCTTGTGCAGATAAGTGCCATTACCTTGATCCTTGCTAAGATGCCTGCGGTTTTATCCATCACTGCTTTTGCACCATCAATGCAAATGTCAACGTGGTGAAAAAGGCAAATAGTTGTCTTAGGTTTATTATAAAAATATTTTTTATGTCATAGACTCCCTAAAAGGGCTTTGAGACCCCAGGTGCCCATGGATCATGCTCTGAGAACTACTCACCTATGGAATAGTCAAATACAATTTCCCCTCTTTTAAGAAGTGTCTCTTTTAACTCCCCTGCTAGGGCTTCTATGGAAACTGATGATTTCTAAGTAACTCTTCCCCATTGCCACATCTGACTGGCCTAAGGGCAAACCAATGACTTACTTCCACAGGCATTTTGGACAGAGGACTTTGGAATTTGGATGGTTCATTGAAGCAGTCTTTTTCCAGTGTGTGAAGTGGTCAGATGTAAAATTTTGGAAGTGCCTGTGACAATAATTCTTGTCAAAGGGCCCCAGAGACAGAGGCAGCCTGTCTGCAGCAGGAGTGAGGCAGAGATGAGAAATGGAGAAAACATTTTGCTGATGTTCAAACACATTGATTTGATTTTATGAAACTCTAGTATCTCTACAGTAAAAGTCCATAGGGAATGAAATAGTTTATTTAAGTTTATCTGTCACAATTAAAAGCATCTGGAAAAAAATTCTGCTCAAGGAACTCCTCATCTATGACGCCTCCCTGACCCCATCCACTAAACAGAATTGATAACCCCCAGCTTGGTGCCAACATGGAGCCTTGCACTCATTTCTACCACAGCATCTGTCTCATTGTACTGCAATCGTTTCTCGCTTAGCTGTTACTCCTAATACATTGAAAGCTCCTGGAAAGCAGTGAAAAAGAGGGCTCTTTTTTCATTGGAAAAAACCCTCAATTCTCAGCAAATTAAATGTAGGGATGGATAAGGTGGTGGAAAAAAAAAAAAGGAAGTATGACGACAAAAAAAAAAACACTCACACAGACATAAAATCTTGTTCTAGTCCTTCCTGGCTAAGTTATTTCATCTCTCTGAACCCCCATTACCCATTTGCAAAATAGCTGGGCCTATAGGGTGACCCTGAATTAGGTGAAGCACATGAAATGCCTTCACTAAGTTTCCCTAAGTTATGAAACTCTATCCTTACAGTTCCGTTAGAAACACTGAGATTATGGAAACTCTATCCTTGGTGGTTCTGCTAGGATACACATAATATTAAAGTTTATAAAACTCTGTATTTTGTAAATTAAAGTCATCCTGAGAGACTCCACCCACCTTCCTCATTTAACTACTTAATTATTGCAAGAAACTTAAAAAGAAAGTCTTCCAAACCATTAATATACATTAAGTAATATAAATTTTATAACTTTTTGACAAATCCTTTCATCTCACTTTTCTCATGTGTAAAAGAGGAAAAAATAACGTCTGATGGGGATGACATAAAAGATGAAATGAGACAGTGTTTGTCAAGTATTGGGTAAACAAAGTCTATTATTTTATGAACTTTTTCTTCCCTCCCCAAAACATTATGTATTTCAGGTTTCCTCTCAGGAAGTTTAAATTGAAATAACATTTATAGATGAGCTGACCCAGGCTGGGTGCCCTCAAGGGACTGGCCTAAATGACCTAGCTAGTAACTACTGTCGCCAGAAGCCCAATACAGGCTTGCTGTCTCCAAATTCTGCTCTTTCCATTCCACCTGCAGTCTCTCCCTGCTCAGGCAAAGAGTGCTAGGGGCTCAGTGAAAAAAAAAAAAGGGGCAAGTCTTTTATTCTATCTCTGAACATTTATGTAAACAAATTCTGTGAAGAATTAAAAATTGATAGAGAGCATTTAAAGACATTGTAAGACAAATAAAATTAATGACAACAACTAGATTAAATATAGGAAGTTGTGAATTTTGGTCACTTCCCTGACACTTACTTGCTTGGCAAGTTGGGCAAGTCAGTTCAGCAAAAGACACATGATTTTTGTCATGTGTAAGATGGAAGACATTTTTTTTTTTTGTCCTAGAGAAAGAGAACACAATCATTTTCTGAGAACCTGTGTCCTAGCATTTTATAAGCATTATCTCAATTCTTATAACACTGCTCAGTGGACATAATCATCTCTATATTTTTCTAGCAAGGAAACTGGGGCCCAATAAATTAATTTAATTTGCCCCAGGTCACTGAATTAGTTCCTACCACCCCTGACTCTTCTACCTTTCTTAAAAGATTGTTAGGAGAAAAAATAGGATAAAAGATGAGAAGGAAAGAATGACACTATCCAAAGCCTGGTAGCATTGGTGAGAATAGTGAAATGATCCTTGAACTTCAAGTCAGGACACCTGAGTTTTAAGTGTTCGCCTCACCACTTATGAACAGTGCAATCTCAACACATTCACTTCTCTCCAACCCTCAGTTTTCTCATCAGTAAAATGGGACTCAGAAGCTCAGGCTGAGACACCTGCCTTACAGGGCTGTTATGAAGTTCCAGCAGGATCACAATTGTGAAAACACTTAGTGTTCCACAGAGCCCTATACAAATGTGTGCTGTTACTATTATTGCTAATCCCATTATTATTACACTGTGTTCTTTGGGCATGGCATTTATGTTAAACTGACACAGCACATAATTGGAGTGCTCATCTTAAATAAATGAAGTCAGCTGTCTGACTCCTTTAAGATAAATGATGTTATTACAACATAATTGTATAACCCCATATAGCTTACAGCAGCAAAAGGATGTGTATTTCACATGCCCTCCTATAATTACATCCCCGTTATAATTTTGCAGTTAGTTGCGATGAGCTCTGGTCATGAAAACATGCCAATTTTATATGGGATTGAAGTCTGCCTAATTTTAGCAAATTGAGAGTCACACAAAAGAAAAGAGATAAATACTATGTTGTTATTTTTCATTAGAGAATTGCTATATTAAGAGGCTGCGATCCAGCTGTGTTTGTTTAAATAAAAGTGTGATTTGAATACCTCCTACAGCTAATGTTCCTGCCAATGAATAAAAGATAAAAACGCAGCTCCCGTTGGATGGGAGTCTCTGCGTTCTAGCTGACTCGGAGATTTATTGTTCCACATAAGGAAGTTGAAAGCGTGGAGGGCAGACCACACGCGGGGGCCTTTTGTGTATTGTTTCAAGCCATACCACTAATAGATTTCTTCCACTGAGGCTCCCAGCAATTCAGCTGTGCTCAAATGCTCCACTTAACTGTGAAAAAAATAATAATAAAATAGTAATTATGCCTAAATGGCAAATGCAGCCCAGCTCAATGCCACAAGGAAGAAAGTAAACAGGAACAAATACCATTCAAAGAAGGAATGCTGTATTGCAGAGCCGTGGTGATAATGGATTTAAGCTGCCTTTATTTCCTCCAAACGGACCCTCTCACTTACTACCCAGTGCCTCTCTCTCCCTTTCTCCCCGCCAAGAACTGGCAATATTCTCCTGAAATTCACTGCCCTGTAGGCTGGACTACTCCGAATGGAAGAGGAGAGGTGATAGCCAAGCTGCAGCTACAGCTTCTGAAAGCATCTCCAGTCACGATCTAGGAGCCTGGCATACCAGGACACAGGCAGGGTTAAAATCCCTCCCTCAAGCCAACCACAGTTCGTGATTGTGCCTCCCCATTCTGCAGGCCACTAAGTGTGACTTTTAAAAATACCACTGTCTGGACACTGCTTGCTCTTGACCACCCCATTCTTTCCACTCCACACCTTGCTCTCTAACCTATCTGTACCAGATGTTTTATACGCACACCCCAACACATTCTGTCTCTAACCTCAATGCCTTTGCAAGTGCTACCTAACCCCTCCACCTGACTATCCTTTCTTCATGTGGTGAACTCCTACTCATCTTCATGCTCATGTGGTGAACGCCTACATACCTTCATGATTTAATTCAAACATCGTCTCCCAGAATCTTCTCTGCACTTCTCCCAGGCTCAAGGGTGGGATGAGCATACCTTCTCTCTGTGCCAGTAGCATGCCATGCTAACTTGTCATGCTGATTCTCAGCTGAGGAGGCTGGACTGGAGAGACTGCCTCAATGTTCTTCTCTCCATTCTGGAGAAGGGAACATCTCTCTTCCTTTCTCCTCCTCTTTTCCTTCCCCACCAGTCTTCAACACCTACCAGAATCATAGTCATCATGAGCAGCTATTACTGATAGGCTGCAGTTTTCAGATATTTTGAGTTGGATAGAGAACTATACAGTTGTATTGGAATTTTTGCTTTATTTATCTGTCTCGCCTACTAGGCCTTTGAGAGTGGGAACTGTGTCCCTTTTGTTTTTCAAATAGATTTATTCACTTAATTACATAAACATTTGGACAGAATTGAAATGTTTATCCACAGCTTTAACCTGGTGTTTTATTGTGGGACCATACTCTGTATTATACACTGTGAATTAACTTTAAAAATTAAATCCTGTAAACATTTTATGAATTGCATTTTTAATTTTGTCACTGATTTCTTTAATATAAATGCTTAATATACGTAATTTTTGTAACTCATTTTAGAATTTCTTCATTTTTAAAATAAATCTCAAAAATGTAAGTGGTCAGGCCTTGCTTGACTTCTGAGTTCCCCTCTCTTATGCTCTGGATGGGGAAGGAGAGGAGAGGAAAAGCAAATGAAAGGGATAGGCAGTGCATCCTAAAGGTGGAAGACTCAGTGTCAGGTGACCTTGCACTCCCACAGAACTGTATACCACAGATTCATCTGAAATTACAGGTGGGTTTAGGGGTTGTGATGCTGGATACCTGTGGCAGCTTCCCACAGTATTATTAACCCCAAAGCTTAGAGAGGTTAAGCAACTTGCTCAAGATCACACAGTAAGAAAGTGGTAGAACAAAATGGAGTCGAAATTTTAACTAGGAGTCAGAAAACCTTGGAGCTAGTCCTAACTTACCATTAGTCAGTTACATGACCCTGTGCAGGTTATTTAAGCTCTACAGGTCTGTGTTCTTATTTGTACAATGTGAAGTTGGAATACTCAGAGTCCTTTGTATAACAAGGATTCACTAAATGTTAAAAGTAGTAGAATCTAGAAAACTGTATAATTTAATGGAACTGTGTCTTTTTTACCTCTCTATCCTCAAGGCCCATAATGGTGAACAGAACTTTATACACGTATAGTCAATAATGGATGACTAGTTGGATGGATGAGCAAATATAATTTAAAAGAGAAGGTTCCTGGTGACATACAAAATGTGGAAACAAAATGAAAGGAGAACCAAAATGAGGGAGAGTTCATTTACAGCTGGAAAAAAATCAGAGGAACTTTATGGAGAAAGTGACTATTGAACTGAGACTTAAACAGTCTTGTGATTAGGAGTTGGGTGTTCCAGGCAGAGAGGACAGGAAAAGTTCTATTTAACAAATTCACCAGAACCTTCTCTATCTAAAGGATGCAGTTTCTTTAGAAATCAACACTTTGAAGGGCTAAACACTTGTTCCAATAATATCCAACCTCTGAATGTTTTTGGAACCATCTTCAAGGCCTACCTGCATAGCCACTAAAGAAAATCTGTCTCAGATGGCTTTTTAATTTTAATTTTAAACCTAACTCTTGTCTGTCTAGCTTGATTTCCCATTCTACTGTTCCTTCAAAGGCTGTATACTTATGATTCACATACATAATATGTGTTCAATATATTGAATGTGAGTAAACTAGCAAATAGAATTGCCACCACTGGAGACAATAAAAATGTCACATCACTTCATCATAGTCACCACTGTATGGTGAAGAAGAATTATCTGGTGGGGGGAAAAAGGGAAAAAAATCTACACCACTTATTGACTGTGTAACCCTGTGCACATTATTTAACCTTGCTGACCTTCAGTTTCCTCTTTTGCAAAATGATTTTAACAACAGTTGCATCATAAGTCTGTTATTAAGATCAAATGAGACAACTATTGAGTCAAACCATATGACCTAGCCATTTTTTGGGTGAAAGAGCAGCAATTTAATATGGTTCAACCTAATGGAACAGTGATTAGAATATAGTAAATGCTCAGTTTATGTTAAGAATAAATCTTTAATGTAAATATATGATAAATGCTAGTTTAGTTCTTAGCTATATAATTTAATAGCAGTTTACAGCAAGTTAATTATTGTTCTAATATAATGTCCTCATCTGTAAAATGTGCTTGATGATACTTGCCTTGCAGGTATCTTATGAGGATTAAGTACATTTGAAATATCTGTTACAAAGAAGGAACTCAACAATAGAAGCCAGTATGATTGCAAAGCCCTGGGATTTATAAAAAGGCTACAGTGTTTCAGGAAACAATGATAGAGAGACAGTTTATTCAAGAGCAAGTTTCAGCCATAGGTACTCCGGTCTCGTGCTGGCCTACTCTTTTGAAAAATCCTATGAGCATGCACGTAATTCTAAGGAAATGATGTGTTGGAGCTGACTTAGTTAAGGCCAAGCAGAGGACTGAGTGGCTGCTTGCCAGAAGCCGTTGACTTTTGAAGGCTCTGGAATGTCAGGGAGTCTGGTTTATACTGTCTGAGTCAATTTAAGTAACTAGAATGCCTGAAGTCTAAAAATTCTATTCAAACAGTAACCTTCATGATCAAATTAAAAGTACATGTTTTTTCTAAGAATACAGTATGGGGATCAAAACGAGATGTGAAATACTCAGAGGGATCTGATTAACAGCAGAAGTTTCTGACCTAGAAAAACACAAAGAAAGTGTTCATTCCACCCATCAGAAATGATTTTTATTATTATTATTAACAGAGTAATAATAAACCAAGTTATGCCAACATGCTAAGGTCCTGAACAGACATTGCTTTTATCAGGTTGAAAATACTAATATCCACCCAATAAGATAATTGTTCTGGTTAAATTTTGGAATATCTGAGAAGTGGTATATAAGGATTGTAAAAGGATAAGGTAAGGGAATGTTCACGGAGTGAGCGCAGGGGAGTGCTGTGAAGATGCTTCATAATAGACGCTCAGGCACCTCAATCTCACACACAAAATTTAGAAGGCACATCTTAACATGGCATTGAAAATGATCATCAAACCTCAAAAGGGTTCTTCACTTACAAGAATTTGGATTTGGGATGATGTGAAGTACCCTCAAGGGAACTTCTTGGAGATTATCCGTTTTTTAAAAAAGGAAAAAGGATAGAAAAATAATAAAATTCTGAACTACACAGTGAGACCTTCAAATGGGGAGAGGGAGAAGGGTTCTCTCTTAAAACCAGGAGGCGAGAGCTAGTCGGCTGCTCATATATGGCACCAAGAGACAATACAATGGCAGGGATTAAGAGCACAGGCTTTGGGGGCCATCTAGATCTGGGTTTGGATACCAGTTGTCTGAATTATATTCTCTACTTAGGGAAGTTAGCAGCATAGAACCTCAGAGGCAGTTGGTAAGCAGTAAATTCAGGCTAATGTAAGAATTCAGGTTTGCTCAGCCGCTCAGGAAAGACTTTGTGCTATAAAAGGACAAACGCCAGGGCCCTTCATGAGGCATTGGGTGCCCAGATTCCTTTCTAACGAAGCTCTGTGTTGGGGCAGGAGAGCGACGGTGCTACATGGGTGAGTGAAGTCTGGGCTCTCGAGACCCAGGAGCGGGCTGAGCCCTGAGGAGAGGGAACTCTCTCTTAGAGTGAAGATCTGCTTGGATTGCCCTGGAGGCCCTGACCTGGTCCTGGAGAGGCTGTGGTTCTGACAGACTAATCAGATCCAGGCTGTTGTGTGATTGCAGCAATATTGTGGGGGAAACGATAGGTTTTCCCCTGTCGGAAGTCTGAAACCAATTCAGCGTGAGATTTTGGTCATTTGAGAAAGAGTTTGAAAGAGAACCAGGGGAAGTTGAACATGAACATATCTTTTCAATATCCTTTACAAATGCCAAAAGAAAAGTTAAGAAATGAGTAGGATAAAATAATGTTGCCTAAACTGTTCCCAGAAGGCATAGTTGAGATATTTATAGGGTTCCACAAAAAAAAAAAAAAAGAAAGATCGTTCTCTGGTCAAATAAGTCTGAAAAATACTGCATGCTGTATTTATATCAATCTTAAATAAAACAATTTACATTAGTAAATCAAATACTCTAAGAAAACTTTTCATATATATTAAATAGATATATATGAATATTTAATTTGGTTTATTCTTGTTTGACCCCTCTGTTTGGGTATTGTTTTCTTTTCTTTTCTTTTCAAAATATAATACCTAGGAACACCTCTCAAAACATCAGTGTTCTAATGGATTCAAGTTAGGAAGAGTAGGGGTTAAAAAAAAATAGTAGTGTCAATCAACTATTTCTATGAGGGTCTTCCAGGAACCTGATGAATGCCTCCCTACATGAATCTACGTGAAAATAACTACCATGAGGCACCTATCCCATTTTCTTCACCAGGCAGACTCCTGCTCAGCATTCAGGCACAACCTCTTTAAGCCTTCTTTAATTTCTTCCACCAGTGCAAGTTAGAAGTTTTTATCAGGACTCCCATAGTCCCTGTGTTTAGTACATGTGATAATGTATTAAAAGGGTCTGCTGTCCCCGCTAAACAGTGAGTGAGTTCCCTAAGGTCAGACTAGTGAATTAGACATCCTGCAGCCCAGCAACTCCCCAAGTACACACAGACACACAGTTAATATCTTTTGAATGATTGTCAAACGTTGTTAAACCAAACTTCGGTGGTTGAGCAAAAAACCCTGTACTCAGTCAGAAAGTCAATGCAAATCCAAGTGTTTTTCTGGAGCGATAATTCCTAAACCCTGCTTTGGTTGCCTGCACAGAATCAGAAAATCTTGCAAGAAAGGAAAGTTAGGAACAGTTTCTTAACCTGCCAAATAAGAGGCTCTTATCTGTGGTGTATTAACAGCCAATTAATAAGAAAGTTTATTCTAGAAGATTTTACTTTTGCAATATTTTCAGAATATATCTAATTCACATCAATCCTATCACCACTGTCAAGTCTTTTTATCACACCACTCTGTATTTGATATCCCTGACCAGGGACATTGCAAAGCCCTCTAAACTGGTCTTCCTGCCTTCAATATCTCTTCTCCAACTCACCGTACACAAGATTGGCAGTTTTCTTTATTAATTGTAGGTACCACTTCTATAGCAAACCATGCAATGTATTTTCACCTCTGTTACATTGTTTAATTTTCTCTTGCCCCCCAAAATATTTCATAGACTTCATGACAACAAATATGTACAACCCTAATCTGTCATTCAAGATCATCCAAAAAGCCTTAAATGAAAATCTAAAGTAGACTGGCCTAAGACCTGACCCATATTTTACATTGATTGCAAAACTGATAGTTTGAGCAATTGTATTATTAAAAGTTCTTTAAGAACTCAAACAATAAACTTTATCTTAATTTAGTTACTAAAAATGTTTACTTTTTAGATGACAATCTAATATGCTTTTATTTAATATGCTGCAAAACACATTCAAATACATTGCACAGGTGTTAGATCTGTTAACCCCAGATATCTGAATCATCAATTTCTTCTACTCCATTCAAATATATTCTGTTCAGAATTATCCTCAAATGTCTCTATCTTGATTGTGCTTTTTATAATCAACTTTATAGAGGTATCATTTACATATAATCAAATACATCCATTTAAGTATACAGTACAATGAGTTGTGAAGAGTGTATGTAGCCAGATAACCATTAAAAAAAGGAAATTGAATATCATATCCTTCAAAGAAATTCCCTCATGCCTCTTTGCGGTCAACCCCACCCACATTTTGTCCTAGGCAACCACTGATGTGCTTTCTACTGCTATAGATTAATTTTACATCTCTATAATTTTGTATTAATGGCATTAAACAGAATGCACTCTTTTGTGTCTGGCTTCTTTTACTCAGAATAGTGTTTTTGAGAGTCATTCATGTGGTTCCTTTTATCAACAGCTCATAGATTTTAACTGCTGATAGTGTTCCATTGTGTGACTATATCACAAATTGTCTCTCTACTCACCTATTGTTGGGCATTTGAGTTGTTACCAGTTGGGGACAATTAATAATAAAGTTTCTAAGAACATCCCCCTATACAGCTTTCTGGGGACATATATTTTCATTACTTTTGGGTAAATAACTAGTAGTGTGAATTCTGGATTGGTTAATGCATGTTCAATTTTATAAGAAGCCGCTTAACTGTTTTCCAATTTGACTGTATCATTTTCCAAACCCACCAACAATATAGCAGATATGCATTGCTCGAATTCTCACCAACATTTGGTTTTGTAGACATTTTCATTTTAGCCATTCTAATCGATGTGTACTGGTGTCATATTTTGGTTTTTAATTGCATTTCCTTAATAAATAATGGTTTTGAGGATCTATTCATGGGCTTATGGTCTATTCATACATCTTCCTTAGTGAAGTATCTGTTTAAATCTTTCGCTTATTTTTAATTGAGTTGTGTTTCTTCCTATTATCGAGTTGTAGAAGTTAATTATATATTTTGAATAGCAGTCTTTTGATAGACATATACATTGTTAATATTTTTTTTTCAATTTGTGGCTTTCCTTTTCATTTTCTTAGCAATGCCTTTCAAGCAGCAGTGGTTTTTAAAGTTGATGAAATCCTTTTTTACACTTTTTCATTTCTTTTTAGAAACTTTTTCAGTCCCACTTACCCCAAATTGGCAAAGATTTTACCTTATGTTTTCACCTAGAGGTTTTTAAATTTTAGTTATTGCATCTAGGTCTATGATCTACCTTGAATTTGTTTTTGTATAAGGTGTGAGGTGAGTCAAGTTTCATTTTTTCTCAGTCTGGATATCTAGTTCCTCTAGCACCATTACTAAACTGATGATCAGTTCCCTATTGAATTGCTTTGAAACCTTTGTTGAAAATTATTTGACATATAAGGGTGGGTCTATTTCTGAACTCTATTCTGTTTCATTGAGTATATGATTCCATTACATCAATACCATACTGGCTAGATTAATGTAGCTTTACACTAAGTCTTAAAATAAGGTAGTTTAAGCCCTACATCTTTGTTTTTTTTATAAAATTGTTTTAGCTATTCTACTTCTATTTGCATTTTCATATAAATATTATAAACACATTTTCAATTTCTATTTCTTTAAAAAGCCTGCTGATATTTTTATTGGTATTGAGTTGCATCAATAGATGATTTTGGATAGAAGTGACTTCTTTCAGAACTTTAAGGAGGGTGTTCCACTGTCTTCTCACTTATAGTACTTCTGAAGAGAAATCTGCTGTATCCTTAACTTTGCTCCTCTGTACATGTCTCTTTTTTATCTGGCTGCTTTTAAATTTTTCTCTTCATTACTAGTTTTGAACAATTCAATTATAATAGTCCTTGTAGTTTTCTTCATGATGTTCGTTTGTGAAGTTCATTGATTTTTATTTTGTGAGTTTATAAAATTCATCAAATTGTAAAATTTTTGGTAATAAATTCTTCAAATATTTTCTTGTTCCTCCCTGCCCCCCATCCACTGGAGAATCCAGTTATGTCTATGTTAAGTCCCTTGAAGGTGTCCTTAAGCTTACTAAAGTTTTGTATATTTTTAAATTATTTTTTCTCCCAGCTTTTCATTTTGATAGTTTCTATTGCTATGTCTTCAAATTTGCTCATATTTTCTTCTGCAATATCTAATCTATGATTAATCCCATAATGCATCTTTCATCTCACACATTGTAGCTTTCATCTTTACAATATCTTCCATGTCTGCACTTAATTTTTGACCTATAGAATACTGTTATAATAATTTCTTATAAATATCCATGTCTGATAATTCTAGCATTTTATTACCTCTGAGTCAATTTCAATTGATTGATTTTTTTTCCTTCCTCATCATATGCCTGGTATTGTTTTTTGTTTTGTTTTGTTTTTTAGAATGCTAGATATTGTGAATTTTACCTTCTTATGTGCTAGATATTGTATTTATTACTTTCAATATTTATAAGCTTTGTTCTGGGATGCAGTTAATTGGAAACAGTTTGATCATTTCAGATCTTGCTTTTAAGATTTTTTGGGTGGTGTCAGAGGAGTACCCAGTCTAGAGCTACTTATTCCCTACTAGTAGTAGGACTTCCTTCCTCTAAAGAATCACTATCCTGCAGTGTCCATTGTCCAATGTCTGAAATAAATGTTTCATACATGTTGTTTAGTTTCTTAATTGTGTCCACTTGAAAGGTAACTAGTCCTACTTAGATAGTAGGCAAGTGGTGGAAGTCTTCTTTGTGTTGTGTTTTCATTCAGCAAGTTAAAGCTGTCACTCCATTATCTTCTAGTTTACATGGTTTCTGATGAGCACTCTGCTGTAATTCTTTTCTTTGCTCCTCCAGTAAGGTGACTTTTTTTTCCTCTGGCCAGCTTCAAGATTTTCTTTTTCTTTTCCTTCATTTTTAGTAATTTTAATATATGGCATGGTGTTTTCTTTTGGGGTTGGGGGTGTTTTACATTGTGGATATTTACCTGTTTGGTTTAGGGTGGATGCTGGTTTGCCAGAGGATTTATTTTTCAGTGTCTATTTCACTCCCAGATTTTCATTTTTCTCCTCATGCTGCTTCTTATAGAGGGTCTGTCTTTTGCACATTACTTGTTATTCAATGCTTCTTAGGCTAGCAGTGTGGGGTGAGGGTTGTTTTTTTCTATACTGATGAAGCCTCATGCTTACACAGGCATTGTGTTCCTGGTTATAGCTTTCTTAGTAATTCTGAGCCCAGCACATAATCCTCCCCCTCAATGTTTATATTTTAATACAAATGGTATCAAAAATCATTTTTAAGAGAAAACTAGCACTATCACTTTCTAGTTGTATGACCTTCAGCAACATACCACTTCTCTGAACCTATTTTCCTTATATAAAATGAAATCAATAAAACTAAGGAATTTAAACAGCATAAAAACACCCGTGTCTGTGATATAGTACATGTTAAATATTTATTTTACTGAATAATAAATTAATAATTGCATGGGGACAGTTGAATTGCAACTTTTAACATAACTAAAAGTTATGCTTTATACTTAAAACTCAGCTTCTGGGAAAAGATTCCATTTCCTGAGTTACTATCCAGAGAGAAGGCAAAGGATATTCACCATTCAGATATGAGAGTGGGTTAGATCATAATGCAATACATCAAATAATGCTGGAGAGGGGAGCCCTCTGAACATGAAGTACCTTCCTGAGCAATAAACATTACTCAGGTAGAATAGAGTAAATGGGAACTACAGTGACATGCTAGACTAAGAACACATTCAGAAGTCAGACAATCCTGTGTTCAAATCCCAGATCTTCTATATATAAGATACAATACTGTGGACAAATCATTTAATCCCTCTGAGTTTTAGGACCTGTAACTGCAACCTAACCATAAAAATGCCTCCTTTAATAATATATGTAAAAGGAGAATTAGAGATAAAAGGATTTCACAATATATTTGTTTTAAAAGCACATACACATGCAAAAAAACAATGTTATCTAGGAGAAAACAGTACCCCCAGCCAAAATCAACACCAAGCCAAGACTCAGAAATCTAAACAAGAGATGCCAAACCAGAAGCTCAGATGCCAAGCTGAAGTGGCAGGGGTAAAAGTCAGGTAGCACACTACCAGTGGGCAGGAACAGGCTTGACCAAACTCAGGGATTAATGAAGACGGTGTGTCTGAAAGGAATAAGGTAGGCGCTACAAGGAATTCCAGTCAAAGTTACCTCTAAGGAGCATTCCAACACTTGGATTTCAGGATTCCATTGTTTTCTTTTTTTAATATTTTTCTCTGCTAATTCCCATTTCTAGCCTGGAATACAGCAAGGTATTGCTGTTAACTCAGGTATTAAAAAACTCCTGCTCAGAGAGTTGTACTGAACAACGCTATGCTTTTTAATTACTTATTATCTAAACTCTCCTGTCCCATGTTTAGGAAATCCTCTACCTTATAAATATTGAATGGAGTAGAACCTAATTCTCAACATAGAAGCTAAAGAAGCAGATTGCTTGTTTTCACAGCATATCCAGCAGCCAGAACTTGGGCACTTGACTCTGACAATCAGCAGCATCTACCATGGACTTAGAAGTAGAAGTTCATAACCCAAAGAAGCAAGGACATGAAGAATCCTCTACTTTAGGGGTTATCATTGCAGGATAGCATCTCAACCCTAATGCTGGCCTCCAACTACCACTGCAATAGCTAGCTCTGTGTGGAAGTGGCAATGTTTCCCTCTCTGAATCAGTTGTCTGGGGGTGATTTGAGTAATTTTTTGGTATGTAGCCTCTGAATCTGATTTACCAATCAACCTGGCAATTCTTTTAATAAATTCCTTTTTTTTCTAAATCAGGAAAAGTAAGTTTCTTTTTCCTGAAAATTAGTCTCCTGACTAATACATTGCTCTTCATCTTCAATTACTTGACCTATAAAATGGAGACAATAATAGTTTCTGCCAAAAAGGATGTTGTGACAATTCATTAAGGTAATGCAAATAAAATGCTTAAAATAATATCTGAAATGCAAGGTGTACTTAGCAAATTGTTAGCCATCATTATTTATGCTTTACAGAGAAATGTCTTATGCTTTACAAAGAAATTTTGCAAACACTGTGTGATTAAAACCTCACAAGAACACTGAAGATGATATTAATTTTCTTAATCTGGGAAGTATACAAAAAGAACAAAACTACATGTACTGGGGAAATCACTATGCAAAACTGCCATTAAGATGACTTTTGAAGCAGAAGGAGTGGATTAGACAGCCCAAGAAAGAGTGTGAGAAAAGAGTCCCAAGCTCTCATTAACTCTAATGTTTAAAGGTTCTGTAAGATGAGATGTTGACAAAGAATATTAAAAAGACAAGTAAAAAGGTAGAAAAAAATAGAAGTGACTCAAAAAGCCAAAAGAAAACCATATTTCAAGACAGGAATAGTTAGTTATAACAATTTTTTCCTGCTTCAAATTCTTTCCCATCTTCCTTCTAAAGGAAGAAGATATATTCAGAGCTGGAGAAGAGCCAGGGGTTGAGAAGAATATGAATGGAATGTTTGGCTAAAGGGGGAAAATGATGCTATGTTGACACAGGAATGACCAGAGACAACTGACTTTCCTGTTTAAAGATTCCTAAGTAGTATATCCCACACTTCAATATGGAAGTATATAGCAAATTCAGGTGATACCGAGCCCTGATGGGCAAGAAGGGATGTGATAGCATGGGTAGAGGACAGCTAGAAAACTCTCCAGGCAGATTGTTATACTTCCTGTCAGAGTAAAGGCTTATTCAGAATCCTGCTTACAAGACTGTTCAGACTAAGATTCTGGTGTGCCATTATGTATATCAGGAACAGCATCCAGATCCAAAAATGAGGCCTAAAAAGAGATGTTCCATGACCAGTTAAGCAGGCTTAGATTCAAGCCAGGATTCATATCCAGTACGGAACTGGTCCACAAAACAGGAATCCAACAGAAAAAAAAAAGGTTAAGGCATATAGGAAAGTTAGGTGAGAACCAAGCCTCAAAAAACCTTCGTTGCTGAGAACCACCCCAAACACATCATGCAAGGCGATTATGGGAGCAAACGTGCGGGGACGATGAGGTTTGCAATGTGCTCAAAGAGACTGGGCTCATAAGACTGCAGATGGCCAGCCTCAGGGAGCCCAGCTGAGCAGGGTTTGGCAAAGCAGAGACTGAAGGAAAGGAAGGAAGGGGAAGGAAAGGAAAAAAGGAAAGCAAGAGGGAAAGGGTAAGGTAGATAAGGAAATCATGGAGATAGCGAGAATGGAAAGAGAACATGGGGGGAAAAGGGGAAGAAGTGAGGGAGGCAGAAGCGAGTGTGAGAGAGAAACTGAGGGAGAAAAGAAGAGCTATGAGTTAAAACAGGGAGAACATGACTAAGTTATTGAAGGAGGGAATACAAAATATGTTCGAAATGTGTGTAAAATATACCAATTAACTAAGAACAGCCATAACACAGGGGGGAAATCACATCAGGTTGTAACTGCTGTAAGTACCAAATAGTTACATTTACTGCAATTATAAACAGATATCTTTTGGCAAGAAAATCAAAAAGGCCTCCACAAGACATGCGATTCTGGGCTTGAATCCATTCACTCTGTGAATTAATTGACTTTGTTTGAACTCTACTGTTTTCAGTTGGAGAATTCACTGTGAACATGTTGTACATATCTCAGATATCAAATATCAAATGCACTGCAGCCAGATTCTGAAATGGAGCCAGAAATTTTTCATTAATCAGACAGGGGTTTCTCCATGATTAGGAAAGATAGCCAAGAGATAAATACATAAAATAAACAATTAAATTCTGAAATGCCTTTCACATTTCTCCTTCAACTTGGTAAGCAGAAGTTCCACTGGAAGCCAAGCAATTGTATTCACTAGGGTAAGAGGGTGGCATATGGCACCTGCCTTCAAAGTACCATTTCTCCCCAAAATCTCATTTCCAATCTGTTTTCCATATCTTACTCAAAATAGCAATATATTCATAAATCCAGTTGTTTTTCTCCTTTTACAACATAAAAACTATTACATTTTAATATTTTACTGCTTGACAAAAGTTTCTTTTAGCTGGCAAGCCAATGGAATGTGTGTTTTGTTAATGTCTAAAGTCATTATGCTTTAAAAAGTTAACCGGTGCAGTGTTCTATTCAGGATTCTTGGGGCTTAGAACAGAAAATGATTCTGGGTATCTTAAATTTATATATATTTGTGATATTAGACTGGGCAGCAGTGTCCATAGTAAAAGGTGCAAACTACAGGTCTAGCCTGGTCTGCCTGCCACTACTATTGGAGCTGTGATCAATCTGACCTAGGAATGCTCCATCTGTCTCTGTTTAACTTCCTCAAAGTCAAGATCCCCTCATTATTTCTTCCTCTCCCTTCCATGAACAATCCTTGGACTCAGCAATATAACGAAGGTGACAGCATCTAGATAAAGAGTAGTGCCCAGAAGTTTCCTCCAGGAGAACCCCTAGACATGGACAGAGACAGCTGCAAATAAGAAATGGTTAAACCTGGATTTTAACTCCAGTGACTCACTACACCACTTTCTAAAACTTATTTAGGGGGGAAATGGTATTGAAGTAGGTAAGCAGAACCCACCTCTCTGACAAAAAAGGAGAAAGGGCAAAAACCTATCCAAGGAAACTGCTTTGGAGATATATGGAATGGGAAAGTGCTACACATCATTCAGGAGGGAACTAGACAGATAAAGAAGCCAAAGGAAAATCATGGGTTACTCGCCCCTGTGGCTGGAAATGGACATATAACCCACCCTCAAGGCAAATAGCCTCGGTATAGCCCCTGACTCACTACAATCAACTGAGTGGGAGGGAGCATTCCCTGGGAGGAAGAGGGGTCTGGCGGAGGGTGGAGAGTAATTTCTTTTCAGTGAGTTTGGCCAGCTGAGCCCCCTTTGAATCTTGGAGGGAACTGAGGCAGCTGCGGGCAGAGGGAAGTAGAGTCTGATCAAGCAGTCTATCACACCCTGCCGGCCTGGGAGAGAGAGGAACTAAGGCAGAGGGGGGTGGAGACAGGTGCCAAAACAGCCCAGCTTGGCAAACAGTTAGAAACCCAACTTGCCTGAGGGAGTAGAGGCAGAAAGACTCAGATAAGATTTCAGAAGCACACTTAAGCTGTGGAACTAGTATAGCTCAATGTAAGAATCCCTGCCTTGTATGTCTGAGGTTCCTGGTTTGATTCCTGGGTCTCCTTAGAGGAGTGATCCACTGGGTTATCAGGCACCCTGCTGGTACTTTATGACAGGGAACATATAGACAGATTTTATTTTGTTTTAGGTTTTCTTTCATCTGTTATGTTTTATATTTTATCAGTTCCTTTTTTTTTCTTTTTTCTCTTTTCTTTATTTTATTTGCTAAAACCAGGTATGTCACCTGCAAAGGACAGGCTGAAGGGTGATTGATTGATAAGCACCAGCAGCCTGAGAATCTTTAGGGACTTAAGAGGGAAGGATTTTTTCCCCTGGGTTGTTTTGTTTTGTTCTGTGTTTTGTTTGTTGTCATTTTGTTTCTTGTTTGTTGTCTTTCCCCCTTTGTTTCCTTTATTTTTCTTTTACTGATTTTTTCTGCCTACTTTATTTATTTTCTCTCCTTCATTTTTTTATCTTTTGTTTTCTGCTGTTTTTCTTTCACTCCACCTCTTTTTGTTTGGCCTTCATTTGTTTTTGTTTTTATTTATTTTATTTTATTTTTTTATTTCTCTCTCTCTCTTTTTTTTTTT
>JAQZBX010014065.1:0-39050 GCA_029593785.1 Cabassous unicinctus | reverse complement strand
CTCTGTAAAATATGGCTCATTCTATATTTGGGCCAGGGAAATACAAGATTCCTTTACAATTTATGAAATTCCACTTAGTAGACAAATGAGCCAATTTATAGGAATTCCAACAATCAAGTTGCTATCATCTGAGCCTTTAAATAAAATTAATATGTTAAATTAAAATTAGCAAAGTTAAAGCCATGGAGTACAGTGATACATGAAGGAAAAGGATTCTTTTTCATATAATGTACTGTGTTCAAAAGGATCTATTTAACAGTAAAATATATACAAATACTTGGAATTTTAGGTTTGTTCTCAAATGGAAAGGCTGTTCATTTCACTCCAATAAGAGTGTTTTAAATAAATGTACTTCTTGTTTTGTCACCTAAAGCCTGAGATATATATGGGCAATTTCATTCCACATCAATTTATAAAGCAAAATATTGAACTATTGCTTAATATTATATGGGAGAATCATGCACAGATTTAAAATCTTTACTCTCATATATTAATAGACCCAATAGGCTTTCTGCTCTTTTAAGTGACAACACAGTAGGAAAACATTTAAGAATTAATTTAAAATTAAATTATTACCAAATAGTAATAATGTGTGTTTTACTCAGGTAAGAGAGGCTTTGACAAACAAGTTTCTTTACCATAAATTATTGCCTGAAGCTTAAAATCTATATCAAATTTCAGCCAGTGGCACTACAGAAATAAGATTTTCAAACAAGGGATTTAAGGGTGTATTTACCAGCTTGTCACTGGGTATAAAATGTTTTAGTTCCCTGCTATGTCTGCTTCATGGAAGTTTTTCAGCTGCTTCCCAGAGTCCTGGCTCCCACCATTTCCATTCTTGGTGAAAACATTAACCACCTGGAAGTGGAATTTTACGCTTCAACTTTTAAATCAGGGAGGCTGTACCAGTCACTTATCTGAATAGAAGAGGCAGTCTATTCTTCATTGAATGGATAAGAGCTTTTCTGGAGACCTACCGAAAGACCAGAAGACCACGTAATTGCAACAATATCCTGTCATCTCTAAAAGGAAATGCTTTTAAAACAAATGTCAGGGAAGAAGCCTATGCATTCCCGTGAACAATCACCAGTTCAGTGACTGCCAGCTCTTTTAAAACATTACATTGACAGAGAGGGTTGAAGAAGATAGCCCACAAAAAACTGAGAAATAAAAGTGGCCTCTGCTAAAATAACATTTTATTTAATAACTGTAGTTTTGTGATAAGCAAGTACAAAGATTAAGAAACAAGTACTTTCTTACACATCAAAGTACAAAGTTCTTTCAAGATTATGAGTATGCTTCTTCTCATATGCTTTATAACAGTAAAAGTAAAATTACCATAAGGTCAGTACTTTCTACCTGAGATGATATGTGTTAAATAACACAGGCACTTTAACAGAACAAGTCGCGTCAGAGTGTCAATTGAGATCTTTGGTCCTGAACATAACTTCTTGGAGGATTTAGGAAAAAAAAACACAGCATATTGTTTCTTAATATTGGGCACAATTGTTTATCTGTATTGAAAACATGATTGTGGTAGATTGTATTACGTACTCCAATGTAGACATCTTCTTTATCTACATTCCTGTGGATGTGAGCCCACTGTAAATAGGACCTCTTGAAGATTTTACTTTTAGTTAGGGAGTGGCCCAACTGAACAAGGTTGTGTCTTAATCTGAACTACTAGAGTCCTTTACAAGCAGAAGAAATTCAGGCATAAAGAGTGAAAGCCACAGGGAGGAGTCACAAGCTGGAAGACAATGGAGCATGGAAGTGAAAAGAGAGGATACCACCTTGTGGAGGGAAACCCAAGGATTGATGCCCAGATAGAAAGCTATCCCGGAGGAAGCAAGCCTTCAAGGCAATGCTCTGATTTGGCACGCCTAGCCTCTGAAACTGTGAACTAATTGATTCCTGTTGTTTAAGCCAAACCATCGTGTGGCATTTGTCATGGCAGCATGGAAAACCAAGACAATGCTGATTGTTTTATTACTAAGAAAATAGAGAGAGGGTTTTCATGATAAAAGGTAAAATAAGAATATGTAACAGATGGATAGAAATGAAAAATTCAATAGATGAAATTTATGTGTACACAGATTTAACAAGTTTTATTTAAAAAATAACAAAAGAGGAGACAATGAAATGAGAAATATGAGTTTCCCCTTTATTGATGGTAACTTTCTAAGGAGGGTAATGCTGGATAGGACTTGAGAAGATTAGAAGTGGAAAATTTGAAAGTAAGTAAATCCCCCCAGTCCTTATTATGGACGTGTACTCATTCCTCACAATGTTACAAAAGATTTTTTCATAGAAAGACAATTTCTAATGGTAAATTTCTTAATATTTTATTTTTCACTTCATGGATACCAAAGGGTTTTTGAGTATATATTTCAAATTGATTGAATTCATTTTCAGATGATTATAAGTCTAAAACAATAGTTTTTAGTTAATAATGTTTCAGAATGTTGTACATTAATATAAAACATTCAGTGATAAATTTAATAAGGTTTTGTTAAATGAGCATTGAATTCAAACTTTATTGAAGCTCTATTCTGCTTGTGTGATGTTAAAATGAATAATATAATGTTCTCCTTTCAATTGAAGCAGAAAGGAAATATTATTCTTATATTTGCCCTAAATCATAAGCACAACACCAAAAAGATTTGCTTAACATTTGTGAGTGGTCCCTGTAATTTACTATTACTTTGCTCGTATTTCTGAACTTTATTGGTTATAATAATTTTCCGTTGTGTTTATTGTAGAAGATCATTTAGTCTATAGAAAATTTTGAAATATATTTATTGTCGAAGCTTTCCTTTTGTGAAATATATGTTCAGGAAAGGGTCTCACTTATAAAGTTTTTCATGGTAAAAAATGTGCAAAGAGCTAACCAGAGATATAGTTTAAGCTTTAAATGTTATGAGATATTTAACTTAAAACATGATTTTGTGCTCTGATTTTAAAAAATGCATATAGGATTCACTATAAGTTCCAGTATGTAAAAGAATCATTAGGATAATATTTAAAATTCTAACACTAAGGAAAAATTCCTTGCATTTACATGCAAAAAATAAATTTTCTCTTAAACTACCTCATATAAAATTTGTAAAATTAATGATACTTATTCCTAAAATGCATCAAGCTGGTTGAAGTTCTAAATCTAGTGTGGCCCCATCATGTTTTTGCATGTGTTTTCTTAAGGGGAAGTGCAGGAGGATGCTTAAGACTGAAAATTTAGCATCTGTTCTAGTTTGCTATACTAACAAAATGCAGATACCATAAAATGTGTTGGCCTTAATACTGGGAATTTATTAACTTACAAGCCTAGAGTTTTGAGGCTGAGAACAATTTCCAAATCAAGGCATCATTAAGGCAATGCTTTTCCCCTAGACCATCTGCCAGTGATCCTGGACTCCTCTATCACATGGCAAGGCACATGGAGGCATCTGCTGGTCTTTCCCTTCTCTTCAAGGTGTCATTGCTCTCAGCGTCTTGCTTCTGTGGCTTTTCTTTTTCTCTTTCTGTATTCATGCCATTTATAAAAGACTCCAGATAGAGAATTAAGATCCTCCCTGGGCCATGCCTTAACTGAAGTAACCTAATAAAAAAATCCTACTTACAATAAGTTTACACCCACAGGAATGGATTAGATTCAAGAAATATTTTCTGGGGTCTATACAGCTTCAAACCATCACAGTGTCATTAAAAAGGGAAGTATTCATAATAGTAATAACAGTAATTTTTGCAATAACATGAATGGCTCTAGAAGTGGAAATCATGATAATATTAGTGTTTTTACTTCGCCTTCTTGTCTTTCCTTTTCCTCCTTTTACTTATTATTATTATCATCACCGTTATTATTACTATTGTCATTGATACTGAAATTACCCTCAATGTCAAATCCAGCCCCTGCAGACTTCAGGTAAAATGTTTGCTAGAAGCAATGTGAGTGTGACACTATTGTCACCAAAAATGACCACAATTTTGATTCAAGTTGCTCCCCAAACATAATTATTACCATTCTACCCCATGAAACGCTAACTTACTGGTACCTGGATCATCAGTTTCTACAGACATAAAATGCCTCTGAGCTCATCCTTCTGCCTCTCCTCCTGCTGTGGCCTCTCCCTAAAATGCTTGCTTGCCTGCCCCTCCAGCCATCTACACTTAGTGCAGCCTCCTATGAGCCTCTTGGACTCCCAGGGCAGAACAATTTGCTTCCCTCTCTCTGTTCCTGTAACAATTTATATACCATTTCTACTAGCCCTTATTATGGCGTGTCATTGAAAATGGTTCCTATGTGTCTGTCCTGGTACTGGTGGCTCCTCAGGGCAAGAACTGTTAAAAACTCTTCATTTTGTTTTAACATAGAGCGAGTTTTAAGTGTAAACATGCGGACAAAGTTGTATACAAGTGAAATAAGTTTTCACTTATATTCATAAATGGTTTAAGTATCTACCATGCCCGGCTCTGTTTTGGTGCTGGGGATGCAGTGACCTACAATGAAGCTGCTGGGGTGGAGCTTTGTGTTCTAACAGGAGGGAGACAGATACGGAAGAATGTGAACACACAAACACACTGGGATTGAAGATGTAGTCAAGCCATATAATTAGCAAATAACATAGAGTAATTTCTAACTCCTTTATACACGAAAGCCAATTCAAATGCTCTGAAGTTGGAATTACTTCTTAGTCTTGAAAGAGCTACTTTTTGGAGGACTATTAGAATTATCTTTTATTCAAAATTAATTACATTTAATTATGTCTCTGAAGGGAGTCTTTAGAAACGTACTTCTTTAATAGGAGAGTGCAATGATTAAGGGAAGCTTTCCTAAGGATACATTATATATCCCCTCTAACTCTGGAAAAGCAAGTTAAATAGTAATTAAAATGCAAAGATTTGGTGTCCAAGGTGTAAATTATAGTCAGCGGGGCCAAGAACAGTGATAAAAAACAGTAATAGTATATTGAGATCAACTGTCCATTTGAGAACAAGTGATAAGGAAATCTCAATTTGTTGAAATCTGTCTAAAGTGACACAATAAAGCTATGAACAAGATAGTGAAGAAAAGAGTGTTCTTGTGAAGTCATCAGGATATGTCATGCAAGGGAGGTAAACTTTTAGAGTGACATACAGAATTAAAAATTCCAGGTCACTGCCACAGGAATGTCATAGGTGCTCAGAATGTCATCCTTATTTGAATTTGAAGGATTGGGAGGTGGGAAGTATGGCATAAATACTGGAAATTTGCTTCTGTTACAGAAATTTGTTGTTTTCTAAAAAACAGTTTAGGTATCTGCCACTATATAAGGTTGTGTACTATTTTTCTTATGGTTCTTATTAGGACTTTTACTTCTCAATTTCCCTATTATAAACCAAGGACATTAATACTAATAAATGCCTAAAGTTCCCCAAAAAAGAACCCATGTCAGAAAAAGAGCCTTGTGTCTAGACGTTTCCTACAGGGAACAAATGTCTCCAGAGTAAGTTGAGGCATTTCATTTGGTCCAAATGCATTTATACTTGACATATTATTGCCATCATCATTGTTTTTGAATTGAATAAGCCTGGGAAGCAAAAAAAGAAAAACTGGAGGAGGAAGAGGACTATGTGAATTTAAAAGCTAAGAGAGCAGATACCCACCTGTGTTTCCAGAAGAATACTGATGAAAGCTGTTGATTTCTCAAATCATTCATTTAGGGGAGGAGAACTGTTACGCTATGTCCATTTCTGGTATAATCGGCTGTAACATATATTTTCCACTGGGGTGTCAATATTTTGCTAAATACACTATGATTAGAAATTCTCTGTTTTTCTTAATGAAAAATTAAATACATTTATAATTTAACTTCATATTGGAAGTGACAGCTCATTTGAGTCTACAAATGTCTACCAAAGTGTAAAGGGACATTTTTATCTCAGTCTCACAGATTAGGTCCAAAACCAATCCTGTTCATCTTGACTGCACTGCTCCAGGAATAACTTCTCAAGGAAAAAACCATTTGCACCCTTCCTGGTATTCTAGCCTCTAAGTGAACAAAACTTTAAGGAGGTTTGTATCCAGGTATGGTGAGAGAATGTTTACTTGAAGAAAGGATGGAAGCTAAAAAATGGAATTGTTTATAGGCCTAAGAATCTGAACTGGAAGTATTTCAAGAACATGAATAGTTAACCATTTTTAACCTTCTGTAACTTTAAAGTAATCTAACATTATAGTTCTTTGGGTCATCCTTGATATTTTACTATAGCAAAAGGTCTTTTGAACAAAATTAAGCTGCTGAAATCAATAACCTCTGCATCCCTCATATACACTTATATATTTTAGAAGTTGTATTGATGATATTACTTCAAATGACATTTTTGTTATCGTTAATTGTGTTTGCATGAGAGTTCTGTATGTTTAAAAAGTGTGTGTGTGTGCATGTGTGTCTATGGGTGAATGCTGGAAGTAAAAACATTTTTTATTTAATCAAATGGCCTGCCCATGTATTTTTTAACCATACCGTCAACCTTTAGACTCAGATTAAATTGTTTTGAGACTTGAGCCCATTATGAGAATTGGGAATTTGAAAACTGACTTAATGGCCTATGAGAAAAGCCTTCATTTTTCAGAGAGATGATTACCAGGGAAGAATAAAAAGCAAAGTGAGATGTTGAAACACATAATGTAATTTGAGTATATAAAATTGAAATATTGTCGGAATGCATTGGGGAACACACGCATTTATATACCATTGACATAGAAAAATTATTGGTTTTCCCTGAGAATAATTGTCTTCTATTGTATGGTGATTAAGAGCGCAGATTCTAGAATCAGTTGTCTGGGTATGAATTCCAGCATATACTACAAACCAGAACTGTTACTTGGATAACTATTTTACTTAAAAGTTCTGTTCATCAAGCACATCATCTCTAAAATGAGATTAGTTAATAGAAGCTACTTCATTGATTGTTTTAAAAATTAAAGACTTGAAGATCCTTACAGCAGTGATTGGCATATAACTATCATTATTATTATTATCATTTCCTTAAAAAATATGAAATATTTGTAACTTAGTGATTGTGTAGTTTATGCTAGGTTTAGTTCCTCAGTAGTGAACTCACTATTTTGAATTTGTAAGAGTTGAATTTAAAGCCATAATATACTATATCTGAAAATAATTTTTAAATATTCTTTATTTTAATAGATAGTATTGCTAAAAGGGAGAATCTGATGCATAGGGGGAGAGCAAGCCATCAGGGCTAATTTCTCAAAATTGCCTTATGATGTAAAGGAATTAAGAAACATTTAGTGTATTATGAAAGTTTTTAAACAAAATTTCACATGCTTTAGGAAGTTTTGCAATATAAAAAAGAAAATCCATTCAAGTTGGATTCTTCAGGTCAATTTATGATACAATAATTCATTGCTGTTTTCGTAGTTTTACAAAATTTTTCACTTAGTAAAAAAGGACGAGTGAAAAAGGGAGAGGAGTGAAAAAGTGCGTATAGTCAGACATATCTGCAAAGGTTTTACAGAGGATAGGTCAAAACAAAGCAAAGCAAAACAAAACAAAATGTATTAGTTTCCTTGATATTTGGCTTCAGAGATATTGTAATTGAAATTACAATTTTGAAGAAAAGTTTGTGCAAAGAGAGAACCGTCAGAAGTGGTTTCAACCCAAAATCTCATAAAGAAGGCACACGTAGCATTTCCATCATTTTTCTTGTTACATATTAGATAAAAAAGAAGGCTAAGGGCATGCAATCAGACAAATTCAACATCTGATGGGCAACCAATGGGAAATAAAACATGGAACGGGTTTAGAAAGAACATTAAGGTGAGTTAAGAAGCAGAGGTTGGTAATTAGTAGAGTTTCCCGGAAACCAATGGAATAAAGAATTTCAATGATGGTTTGGTCAAAAGTGTGAGTGCTGCAGAAAGCTTGAGAAATCAGAGGAGAAAAACTGCTGGTTTGGATTAGAAATACTGCTAGCTTTTCACCTTTGAGCAAGTGAGCACTGTCTACAGCAGCTTTCTTATTCATGTGTAGTAAAGAATTAAATGGAAATACTGTACATTCCTTTTATGGCAATTTTATCAAGGAAAGAAAAAGAAAATTAAGATAATATATTAGGTTAGGGAGAAAGTCAATGAAAATAGTTGTAAGGTTCACACTAAAGTTTGAATCATCTTAGGACATTTATTTTTTAAAGCAGAGATACTGAGTAATATATGTTTAATACAGAAAATATGGTTACGTTATATACTTTTTAAGTTAAGTTTCAGAAAGCTGGCAACAATTTATGTTTCCACCAGCTGTCTATAAATTAACTTATATCACTAAACTCTCCCTAGCATTCAGTGCTTACAGCTCTAGATAGATTATTTCATTTTACGTGAGAAAATGATCAAATTATTGTTTAAATTTAGATTAATTCAAACAGTTTCCTATTATTAAATTTTATTTCTTTTCTTTAGTAATGCTTTTCTGGTTTTTAGGAAATGTAGGCAAATATTACAATGCTTTCTTTAGCATATTTCTTTTTAAAATATTAATTTTAAACAATCTCAAATTTGCACATATGTTGGAGAACGTTATAGTAAAGTATTTTTAAAAACTTTCTTTTGGAAACATTTTAAAGTACATTGTCAACCAGATGCACTATCAGCAAGGAATACTTTATTGAGTATTTATCTCCTAAAAACAAAGGGGTTTTTCTTAATTTGCTGGGCTTCTTTGACAAATACAACACAATGGTTTGGTTTAAACAACAGAATTTCTTGGCTCACAGTCTTGAGGTTGGAAGAAATACAAAATCTAGATATCAGCAACGCTTGCTTTCTCCCTGAAGACCGGAGTTCAGGTGCAGGCTGGTGGCAACAAATTCTTGCTTTCCCACCGCATGGCAGGTCTTCTTTCCTTCCAGGTTCCATTGTTCTTTTTCTTCCAACTCCTCCTCGTGGTTTTCTCTGACTGGCTTCTGGTTTATTTCTCTGTCAAGCCTCCAGGAATCTTGATTAAGATCCAAAGTTAGAGATGGTGTATTGCTCTGGAGAGATTTAGAGTTATCTCCCCCAGAGCCATTTGCCTACTTCCTGGGTGGTGAGGCCAAGGACCTTCCTCTTGGACAAGTTACTTAAGCTTTGTGCATCTTAGTTTCTGTCTTCCTAAAATGGATAGATTAATTGCATCAGTATCACCACATTTCTGGGATCCATATCTAGCATACAATCAGCATTAAATATTTGTGATAGATTATTTTTGTTGTCACCAATAATATGATTATTATGATGCATTTAACTTGCTAGGTGCTAGAAATACAGTTCAATGAGAATATTAGCTGATGTAGTGCCAAGAATTATTCTAATGATGCTAGAAACTGTGGCATATTTCCAATTCATACATCACCTCTTTTAATTAGCACAGTTATAAATAATGTCTAAAAATATTAAGATAATCTTCCTACGCATTCATTCTACCCATTCAGAAATATATATCTATATATCTATATATCTATATCTATATCTATATGTCATGGTTTAATTACAATTATTGTCTATGGCAGCCACTAGGTCTGCACTCTGAAATATTTTGGTTTATTTCCCTTTTCCAAACACATGGTAGAATTGTACTTTCTGGCTCCTTTGTGGTAGAGCTAGACTAGTTCTAGCCAATGAGTTATAAACAGAGTAATACATTTCCTGTTTGTGCTGGAAGATTCAGTTGCCAGAAAGAGACCATCCCGAGCTTTCTTTACCCCCCTGACGTGGCTGCTGGCAATGTTCCGAATGGAAGCTGTGCCACCAACCTGGATGCCCTAATGACTGTGATGGACAGAGTCCCCCTGCCAAAATATGATGGATGTATGTGACATGTTGGATAGCATAACTTAGCAAACTTGACTGATATAATTTCTAGTATTTATCAGAGGAAAAATTAATTTTTATACATAAAATAAATTTCCTGTAGCATCTTTTCTAAAATAGAAATCAGCATACATGTCACTAAATTTGGAATATTTATTTTATAGCAATATATGCCCTTACAGTTCTATTGATGCATAAGCAAGCATGCTTAGCCCCCAGATTTTTCCATTCTTCTAAGTATATTAGAAGTTTATCACAAAAAATAAATTTTATACAGATATTAACACATAACAATGTATGGAGATACTGTAATTTAGCCAATAAATCCCATGACCACCAAAATCCTATTGGTTGTACATCATCCACATCACTTATAATGATTGAAGAGAATGAAAGATTTCTCTAATTAGATGTGTCACTGGGTTCTTCTTGATACCTTTCGCTTCCTTGAAATATCACAGATTCTACTCCCAGATGAAAGTATAGACATTGCTGCCATTTCTGACATTTCTAACTATGCTACTACTTGTAAGATACTTCTGAAATTTGTGAGTCACTTGATTGACCATATAATTTATCTTCCAACCAAAAAATACTTTTGAGACAGAAAATGGATAACAAAAATGAAAATTATTCTACATTTGAAATAATTATTTATTGGTTGATTAAATTGTTTACCATATTGATAACCTATAACATAAAAGATTAAAATTATGGTAAAATATTTTTCTAATAATTAAAATGGTATTTTCAATGCACTCTAAACAATATGATAAAGGCCTTGTGCTTCTCAACGATATGAACCAGGTTTATCCCCTATGGTGAAAGCTAAGTAAAACCAGATGATATATATGGATCAATGTTTTTTTAAGACACAGGACTTAAGACAACAAAAGATGATGGAGAGTTTAATCGCAGCAGTTACTTCTGAGCAGAAATATTTCAAAAAATTGTATGATTTTCCATATTCCCTTCCTCTCTGTGGCAAATAATGAAGTCTCATGGTGAAATGGCAACTAATGACCTTTGAGAAAATAGTTCTATTTTGATGCAGGACCCTGGGGCCTAATAGTGACTGAATATCTGGACCTGGGACACCAGGAGACCATAGGACCCAAACTGTCAATCATATAATTGATCCATAGAGTCATTAATAAAGGCACTCTGTTTTCAAATAGAAATTGATTAGGTTGTTCATACTGACTGTATGTCTAATATTACTCTATTGTACCTCATGGCAAGAGATAGGATCTTATGAAAGATCCATTTCACTTCATGGGCAGCAGCTCCTTGATTGTGCAGATAACAGGGATTTGGAAGGAGCAACATTAATTGGGGAAGAGGTATATGCACAGACTTCTTGGAAGAAAAACACAGTGTTAGAATATTTGTGTTCCATGCTAATGCTCACCCAAGGAACCTACCTACTTAAGTGGATGTGGTATTTCACTATGTGGATTCTTAGCCAATTGAATACATGGGAAAAATAAATGTGGAAAGGACAGAGATTATATATGCCTCAAAATATGGGACTTAGTTTCATGAAGGCTGGCTTGGTTATTACAATTATTTAGTGCATGGTCTTCTAGCATCAAAGGTTAACACTTAATTCCAGATATACATCATGCTTTAATGTTGACCAGATAGTACATAGTGATGGGCTGATTACAGTGGCCCCTTCCCATTTAGAAAGGAAGAGAAAATTTGACTTGTTATAATAAACACTTATTCTGGATTTGGATATAAAGCATTTTTTTGTAATCACGTTTTTGTCAGTTTTGTAATGATTTGTCATCATTACAGAATTTCACATAAAATAGATATGGCCAATGAAATCATTAAATAAATACATACATAAATAAAGTGCTGTGCTATGCTTTTGAGATACACTGGACATTTACCATTCTCTATAATATAGAATAAGATTTTTAAAATTTAATTAATGGCCTCTTCAGTACACAGTTACTGTACCAGCTTGTAGATAGGATCTTGAGGATTGTAGTACTGTACTGTAGGATTTCCTCTGAGGTTTATAAAAATATAGTGGTATTTCTCCCATATTCAGAAAACACAAGTGAAAGATTTCAGGATTGAGGCAAGGGTGGTGGTGTTTCTTTTCATCTGCTGATGCTCCTGGTTTTGTTGATTTAACAGTTTTAGTACCAAAGGAAAAAATCATTCCAACAGGGGAATAAACAGTTTGTTCATTGAAGTGAAAACTGAGGCTGCCATGCTTTCAGGGATTTCTATTACTGAGCTAAAAAGCCTCGAAGAGTGTAGAGTGCTGGCTGGTATGATAGATCCCAACTCCCCAGGTCAAAACCAATTGCTGGTAAACATTGGAATTGGAGAGGAATATGGCAGAGACTCTAGGGACCTACTGAGGTACTAATAATGCTAAAATGATAAAAGTAAATAAAGCTGGGTTATTTTTTTTTATATAGGATCACTCAGGGAACATTTTCCTTGGAAATAAAGGTTTATACTATATGTGTGTCTGTGGGTGTATATGTGTGTATTGTATATAGAATCTTTACCTACTCAAATACAAACTGAAGGCCAAGAGATATAAAGAAAAACGTAGTAGGAATTGGAATTGCAGCATTAAATATGGCCTTAGAAATTATGATTATAGCATCTATCCTTATTTTCATATCTTCTTGACCAATTTCTCTTTATTTTATTTTCTCTCTAACAAATATATAATGAATGTGGACAGTCATTCAAGTTAAATTTTTTCTTCAAGTTGCAAAATATAAGAACATCTAAAGAAAGCATGAATATTATCCTGATATAGTAGATTTAGAGCTTGGTGCATTTCTATGCTAGACTCTGATTTGTTTTTCCTTGGTGGAGAATGCGAACACCTTATATTGTTAATTGTCTAAGGATTAGCTGCATTACTTTAGGTTATAGATTATCTATCTAAAAAATTAATATATAAATATTAGATCCAGGTTGTGCACATAGAGACATCTTTAATGCCCAAAAAGGGCATTTACCCTTTGCAACAAGATGACTCTTTGTTTCATGCCCTGACAGATTGAGCATTAATATATAATTTGCTAATAGGCTGTTTTGGCTAAGGATGTTTAATGTTAAGGAAGTGATGAATATATGTGCATGGTCAAATAGAGAAAAAGTGTGATAGCTGAATCCAGTATCCACAGTTATGTGGACAACTGTTTGTTTTCAGTGGCTCCCCTAGTGGTGACAGAGAGTATTGACTTGCCATTATACCAGATGTAGTATTTCCCAAGCAAATAACTTTAATGACAGAGTCTTGGCTATGTCTTACCTAGAACCTGATTTTTATCTTTCTACTAGAATTTTGAGATACTAAATGTTCTTCTAACAAATTTTAATACTTTATATCACTAGATTTGTTTCTTCTCTTTTCAAATAAACACCAATGACGTTCAAAGATATATGCCACTAAATCAACAAAATTTGCTCTCACTGGTGAATATGTTATTATTGTGTGTATGTATGTGCATGATTACTTCACTAATTAAACATATATTGTTGATTGTTAAATATTTTCTAACACACCATTATTTATACTTGAGTGCAGAATAGTGCAGTGAACAGCCTGGAAAAATCTCTGCTTTTATAGATAGAGTTTGCATTATGGTAGTAAAAACAATGAAAGCACATAAGAAAGAGAACTAATAATTAAAAAGTTAATAAATAAGAACATTATCTAGATAGTAATAAGAACAATGAGGAAAATATAACTCAGTAATGAAAGAGTGGTGACTGGGGGTATTTGGGTGATAACTTATGTCTGATTGAGTACCTAATTATTGAACAAGGCTTTGAAGGAATGAAAGAGACAGGCTAGAGAATATAGCCAACATCTTTAGATCTTTAGACTGTAATAAATACAGTGTTATGAATACGTATTTTCTTGGCTATAAAATGAGACTACATTTTCTTTCATTTCCTTATCAGATAAGCCCATAAAATAAATATCTTTTGTTTTTAAAAGTATACTCCAGATCAGTTTTCCTATTGTTATTCACACCAGCATACATAAAAATGTCCATATCCCTATAACCACAGCGGCACTAAGAATTAACTTTTGTTGTTGTTGCTTTAATCTATGCCAGTCTCATGAAAGAACCTTTAATTTTACATTTCTAAAGGGATGTGTATTGTTTACATTGGAAGTTGCATTTTCTTATTTTTGACCCTCCACTGCAACCAGTTTCCTTTTTAAATGCAAATTTTATTATACTAAGAGTTTAGTTTTGGTTTTGATTTTGGTTTATTTTTATTTTTAATTTTTTATGTATATACTTTGAGACTAAGTTCTTTTCAAACTGTACATATATGTCCCATCCTCCAAACTTTATCCTGCTAATGCCTCTACCCCCAGCTCTGTGTAAGCATCTCTTCACACCCTTAGTTGGAATTCCCTGCCTTATTTGGCTTCTGTCACTGTTGGAATGTTTAAAATCCTTTGAGAATTCCCAGGGTAGTAATAGGTGAGTGATTTCTGTCTAATTCTAAATTTGCTTCTAAGCAAGTGTGTGACCTTAAGCCAATTATGTATTCAAGACATCATCTTTAAATTAAGTGATACTAATGGATGTGATGAAAAGTGAAGTTGCTATTTTGAAATCAGATAAAGTGAACCCAGTGAAAGCCTGATGAAATGATCAATCCTCTTTCTTGGGAAATGGTGAACTTTTCCTAAATTACTGAAACTAACAAAAAAAAGTCTTGATATTAGGATATTATAAATTGCTCTTCCTTTGTTTATTCTTTGGAGCAGAGTTCTTGTTGGAAAGTTAGAGTTGCACCCCAAACTTATTATTTTTTTTCACACTGCAAATGGCTGGAGGATGAAAAGATCTTAAGAGTTAGATTCTAGGAGAGATGGAGTCTCCATTTAAGCCTGAGGCCTAAATTGCTTCTTTTAAATTAGCCTTTCCCAGAAAACACTAAGTTGAAGAAACAGACCCTGGTGCAACTCTAAATAAGACACTTCAAATATCATCAAGCTCATTGTTCTTTGTATTCATCGTTTCCTTGAGACACCTCAGGAGAGACAGTGATTGACAGAATAGGAATCTGACACTCTCGAGTCCCTGTCTATTAAAATTCCATCAAAATCCACTACATTTCCCAAAAATATTCAATTAAAGTAGGCAATCTCGGGATGATACAGGTTTATAAATAGCCCTCTCTTGTTTCATACAAGGTAATCAGCAAAGTAAGCTGCGACTTCAGGAGCAGATCAGTGGGGAGATGTCAAAAGTGCAAATTAGAACTCTTTCTAATTTGATTGGTCCATGAAAGAGGTGGATAGACCACAGTGTAACTGATGGCGTCCATATGTCTCTGTAAGCCAAACAGTCTGATTTGGCATCTGTCTTCTTAGCAGTGGAAGAAGATCTGGGATGGGAGGTGCTGTCTGCTATGTTGACATAAACTGGACTTCTTGGTCCAGTTTAGGGCTGCCTAAAAACCTGCCGTCACTGTCAATTTCTATCCGTCCTCCTGCTGCACTCATTTTGAAGATCTTAATGTCTTATCTTGAAAGTTTCTCTCTTATTCTTAGCGTCCATCTGTTTCGCAGCACCAGTCTTTCCTGACTGTCTGAGGTCCAGGTCTGCCTTCCACACTTCTATTCGCTGCTTGAATTTGCTTCCGTTGGTTTTTGCTTCTCATGATCTGAGTGCCTGATTCCAAATTCTATCTATAGGATTACCTCCTCTGATGCGAGGCCAGGAGATGACTGTGGGGGGAGATACTAACAATGTCAGCTCGTGGATGCTGGACAGAATCAGCTGGCGCTTTGTGGGAAAAGTGGCCTATTTGGAGGGCTACTCTGCCTGAAGCCAGCATTCATGCAGCAGAAAATCATGGAAATCTGTCCAGTACTGTGTCATCACATTTACTTCCCAACAGGCACTTGGAGAATTGAGTGCATTTACACTAGAGTTGGGCTTACTTATAAACTTTTCTCTGAGCTCCAGTCACAGCTCTGGATGTATAGAGAACATTCCCAGCAGTAGAAGTTTAAACGGAGTCTGTCTGAATGGTTTCTTGTGGGTATGGCTAGTCACACTGTTTTTCAATACATTTGTGCCTTATGTATTCTGTAAAAACAATTATTTTCTTTACTGGGCTGTCATTCAATAGCATTCAGTGACATATCTGACACGTACTGTTAACTATTGTGTTGGAGGAATAGTCAGTGAGACATCAAAAACTTGACACATTTTAGAAGCTCAATCCTGTAATACTTTGTTTTTATAACCTACTTCTATTTACAAGCTATCTATACTGTTATATTTTGGCTTCAAATTATATCATTAAGCTGATTCTTAAGAAGACACTGTCATGACTGATACAAAACCTAATATCCTTTTTCTTAGAAAATTGTGCTTACTACTCCATGCACACATCCATAACAAAGACGAATTCTAGCATATTATTTCAGGAATGTAATCTGGCAATATTTTAGCACCTATCGCCAAAATGTATGGAATAATAAACTGCTGTATAAATTAATTATCAGCATTACAAGTAAAAAGAAAAAACTGGCTGTAAAAAGAATTGATTGTCAGATTTTAAGAATACAATAAAGCTGCTTTTTCTGCTTTACCTTTTGTTTTCAAAACATAACTAGACAGAGAAAAGTGGTGTCTAGTATAGGTAGACAGTGTGTTTATGCTTCAGGTTTTGTCTGGGACGACTTTCCTCAGATCCCATCTTGCCTGTCCTCATGAAGTTTCTTTCCCAGCCATTCTTTCGGCAGAGCTGTCTCCTTCATATACTTCAGTTCAAGCAAAATCCCCCCAAATCTCCATTATTTCTTATGAAAATATCACAATCTTTCTTTCTTATGACTTTCCCATGCTCTCATTTTATTTACCTACCTGTTTATTTCTGCCACATTAGAAATAGGCTCGAGGAAGTTACAAACTATGACAAGTATATTCTCAGTAATGTATAGGAATTCTTAACGTATTTTGAAGAAGTCCTATGTCAGATGTATGCTTTACAAGTATCTTCTCTCACCTCGTGGCTTGCCTTTTCCTCTCCTAAATGGTAAAAGTTCCTGAATGTGGATTCTTAATTTTAATGAAGTCCAATTAAGTGAATATTTTCCTTATCTCCTGTTAACAGATCATTATTATCTCCAAATCATGATATGTTTCTACATTTCTTTCTAGAAAATTAATTTCTTTTCCTTTCATGTTTATCTCTACAATCCTTCTCAGATTAAGTTCTCTTAATGGTACATCATACAGGTCAACATTTGTATAGAACATTCCAAATGTTCTATATCAATGCAACTGAAAATGTGGTAAAATGACTAGCAATGTTCCACACAGTCTCTTACTGGTATTCCAACAAGACACCTGCAATAACAAAAAGGAAACACTTAGTAACTTTGATCGCAATGTGGTGTGACCACATGATCAGTGGACTGTCTCTGTGAACAGGGTATAGAAATATTTCGGTGTTATTGAACTCACATGGTAAGTAAAGTGGTTTAAGCTGTACACTACATTTTTATAGTAGGAGGACATTATTAGTGATATTTTAAGGTTATTGATCAACTGCATCCCAAAAGTGTATCAAAATCTAAGAAAGTAAAAGCCTTTATTTAAAAAAAAAAAAAATATATATATATATATAATTTCTTATTTTGTTAATTTTACCAGGCCAGTTTTATAATTTGTAGTTATGCTTTATTACTCAAATTTGGGAAATAGCAATTGTAATATTTAGTATCAGCCCTAATTTACAATTGAGAAAATAAATTTTATTAACTTTTTATGTCAAAACACACATACCAAAACTGACGCTTCTGAATGTAGCTAAACAGTCAACCAAATAGTTGTGGTGGAAGTGATTTGGAAGAAATAACATTCAAAATTGTTTGTACTAGTTTTACTTGGAAACACATTCCCTCATATACTGAGTTGGTATTTGGAGCCATATTTAATAGTGAAGTGCTAAAACAACAGTATGTTATTTGTGGAGAGGTACTGGCTTATGAAGTAATAAAATCACCAAATCTTTAGCACAAATATTTAAATATAAAACCTCAATCCAAAAATAATCTTTTGAGAGAAACTGTACTGCATTAAAATGCCAACACAAGCAGATGTTCAGGATGTAACATAGAAATAGAGTTTTGTAGGGTTCTTATAATGTATCACTTCCAGTTGCTAAGAAAAAAACCCAGAAAACAAAAAAACAGGTAAAATTGCCTAAAGAATGTATCAAAGATGTTTGTTGGTAAATGTTGGGTGAATCTATTTAAGAAAATGCGTCTTAAGTATTACTTTCTACTTTAATTGATATATTCAATTACTAATAAGCAAAATAAAAGACTAACTAATGGAACACAGAAAGTTCGTAATGTGTTTGCATTGAAACTTGATCATAGAAATTGCTAATGTGTCAATTTTTAGTACAATTGTAATTCAAACATGATGGTGACATAAAACTATATATATCATTTAAAGTAACTTCTGTAAGCTGAGAATATTCATTTTAACTTTTCTCAAAATGAAGCAAGGGATGTTTTTTTTTTTTTTTTGCAAAATCCGTCTTTCCTCATTCATACATCAGTAACCAGTACAAAACTACAGTTGATTCCATTTTCATCAAATGTCAGTTTAAGATTGGGTTTTGCATATTGTTTTGTTCTGATGGTATAACCTCAATGTCAGAAAAGCATTCTGGAATAATTACTTGTATTAAGAAACTTCCAACACAAACTGAACAAGGTGCTTAATGATGAAGTAAAAATTGTGTAGTGTCTTAGGGTAATGCATTCAGTTTAATTGTCATCACCTTGATACCGCACGTTAAGAAAAGTACACAAAACTTCAAAATCAGGGGACGATTTTGAATTTTAATTTCCACAGTAAATAATTAATAAAATAATTGACACAATAGGAAATTCATGGATATGTTATTGATTTAATTCATCAAAAGCTAAAATAAATGATATAATTTTGCAGTATAAATTGGTGGAACTGAAGATTGAAGATTTTAAGTAAAAGTTTAAAATGGATATTCTGAGTTTGCTGAAGTTGTTTTAAAATCTCTGTCACTTCCTATCAAAGTAACTAAATATTTGAGACTATTTTCTCTAATTCTGAATATTATTGAAGCAAAACATAGAAACACTTTACTTATAGGTTATCAAATGCAAGTTGCATTGTCATCAACCCTGTTTAGATTATTTAATTTAGACAACTAAAAAGCAACTCATTTTTCATATAAAATATTTAATTATCAAAATACATGGCATTCATTCAGGGTACTTATAGCTCTTTAGCAAGGGGACTCACTATTTTACTCTTAAATTTGTGCTTAGTTACAGTTGCAAAATCTAAAAAAATTACAAATATAACAAGGAATCTCTATTAATTACATATGAATGAATAATGCGTATCATTTGTATAATCTTTTTTTAACCTGATGATATATTTTCTGATTAAATTTATTAATGTAATTAATGTAATTTTCATCTGTAAAATCTAATAAAATTGGGGCTTGTATTTTTATGATTTTTTAAAATTCTTCATCTATTTATTTTAATTTACAAAAATGAACATTTTGGAAATTTTACAAAATATTTTCCTTCACCACAGATATTTGAGAAGGCCTATATTTTGTAATTGTTCAAATTTTCTGTAAGCATGACAATATTTTTGTCTACCTCATCCATCAGATATTTAGAGCGAAATGCTAAAATATCTAACTACTGTTACTAATTTTTGTTCAGCTTTGTAGATTTTATTTTACATGTTTTGAAGCTAAGAGAATATACAACTTTATAATTATCTTATCTTCCTTTTTTATAGACCCTTTAATAATTATGAAATGCCTCTCTTCATCTGTAGTAATATATCTTGTTAGCATTTACTTTGAATAAGAATATATAGTTAAGCCAGTTTTCTGCAGTCAGTATTTGCATAGTACCTCAGATCTTCTGCTCTTTCCCTTTCAAAATTTCATGTCCTTTTTTGTAAAGCATATCTATTGTTAACTATATGTATATATATATATATACATATAGTTGGAGTTTTTGTTTTTATCAATTATTATAAACCATTTTTATTGTAGTATTTACATTTATATTTAATTGCTCATATATCTCATTTTAACTTTATTTTCCTCTTTGAAATACACTGGCCCCATTTCTTCTTTGCTCTTTATTGCCCATCATTGCTTTCTTTTGTGTTGTTCAAGCATTTTTATTATGCCTTATTACTATCAATTAATCTGTTAGCAATATTTTGTTCTATTTTCAGTAACCTAGAGATGACAACAAGCTTCCTCAACTTAAATTGTGCCTTCGTCAGTTATTGAACAAGGTAAAAATCATATAATTGTTTAACTCCCTTCACCCCCTATAATATTTTGTACTTTTTTGCCCATATGTATGCTTCCAAAATATTTTTAACTGCACAAGTCATTATTATTATTATTATTATATTATTATTATTTTAAATAGCCTATGTTATTTATATGTGTTCATTCTTTTCTGCAGTGGTTCCATAGGTGTTTTTTTTTTAATTTATTGAAGTATATCACTCATACATGAACATACATAAACAATAAGTGTATAGTAGTAGTTGTGAACTTACAAAACAAACATACGTAACATCATACAGGGCTTTCATACTTCACCCTACCACCAACACCTTGCATTGTTATGAAACATTTTTAACTAATAAAGAGCATCCTCAAAATATTACTACTAACCAAAGTATTTTCTCCAACCCAACCTATTATTATTATTTTTATATCATTTATACATGAACATACGTCAACAATAAGTATATAGTAAAAGTTGTGAACTTCCAAAGCAAACATGCATAACATCATACAGGGGTCCCATAAATCAACCCTCCACCAACACCTTGCATTGTCTTGAAACATTTGTTAAAATCTATGAAAGAATATTGTCAAAATCTTACTACTAATTGTAGTCTTTATCTTACATTTGTCCATAGGTGATTTTTTTTTTCTCCATTGCAAAACTCCCTATTGTACTTTTCTGAGTGCAGGCACTGCATTAAGTTAGATTTTGCTTATTTGAAAAATATAACCTTTATTTTACTTGTATTTTTGTAGGTTTTTCCTGCTGGGTACAGAAATCTAGGTTGGCAATAATTTTCTTTCAGAAGTTTAAAGATGCTACTCCATAGTCTTCTGCATACATAATTTTGACTGAAATGTCAGCCTATAGTCTTAATTTTGTGTATTTGAAAAGAACATCTTACTTCCTCTACCTTTAATATTTTCTTTTTTTGCTTTAGTGTTTATGTTGTTGACTATACACGCTTAGTCTTTTATTTTTTCATTTATCCTGAATGAGATCTAACATTCTTTTTAAATCTCTATTTTGATTTATATTTTTCTTTGGAAAGCAATCCAACCATTTTTCTCTTAATATATTGCTTTAATCCCTTTTCCTCTATCCTTTTCTTTTGATATTCCACTTTCAAAATATTGGATCTTTTCCCTATGTCCCATCTCTCTCTCTCTTTTTTTTAAGATTTATTTTATTTATTATCTCTTCCCTCTCCCCTCATTGTTTTGCGCTTGCTGTCTGCTCTCTGTGTATTTTTTTGTGTCTGCTTGTTCTCTCTTTAGGTGGCACCAGGAACTGATACTGGGACCTTCCAGAGTGGGAGAGAGGTGCTCAATCTCTTGTGCCACCTCAGCTCCCTGGTCTGCTGCGTTTCTTATTGTCTCTCCTCTGTGTCTCTTTTTGTTGCATCATCTTGCTATGCCAGCTCTCTGCGCAGGCCAGGTCTCCTATGCAGGCCAGCTCTCCTGAGCAGGCTAGCACTCCTACATGAATCAGCACTCTGCATGGGCCAGCACTCTGCATGGGCCAGCTCTCCGCTCAGGCCAGCTTGCCGCATGGGCCAGCCTGCCTTTCACCAGGAGGCCCTGGGAATCGAGCCCTGGACTTCCTATATGGTAGACAGGAGCCCAATCGCTTGAGCCATTCTTTACAACATTTAAAAAAAGTTTTCCTCTGTTTTATTTAATATATCTATATTCTAGTTTATTGAAATCAGTACTATTGTGCACAAAACCTAAAAAATCATGTTCTGAATCTAATATTAATATTGCATTTCTTTATTTTGAAAATATTCATTTTACTGCTTTTCTATGTATAAATTCCACAACATCAGTGAGATTCTCCATTGCTCTATCACATATTAAAGATACTTTTTAAAAATCCCTGTCTGTTAACTCTGATATTTAATAGTACTCTTGGACTCTGTCTTATAATGTTTGACTGGAATTGTATTTGAAAAACGGTAGAGGATTTAAATGATATTACCTTTCTCTCAAGAGGATTTTCTTTTCTTTCTGTAGGTAGATAGTGTGCAAGCTCTTCTCTGTCATCCTACCCAGGGTTGATTATAGGTTTTATTAAGACTTCCTGTTTCTGTTTTGTTTTCACTCTAAGAGTATGGGTCTTCTGGCATTTTTTTGAAGTATCTGATGGGTTTACCAGAGCCCCTCCAGCTGCCAGGCCGAGAACTTCTCTCTTTCTTCTACCATGCAGCAGCTGGCATCTCTGCTTAGATTTTTATCCACAAGCAATAGAATCAAGCTGAGTTCCTTGATGTTTTCCTTATAAATATGAAGCACAAAAGTTGTCAAATGACTTAAAGAGAATTGCATACAGATTTTTGGGCTCAATTCTTGCCATTCCCTTCTTACCCAGAATTGCCCTTTCAAATCCTAATTGTTTTACAGTTCTGACTCCCACCTTCTTAGTCCAGAAAAACTGGCAGTTTCTGCTCAAACTATTCCTCCATACTTCATGGAAACAAGTGTCCTAAAGGAAAAATCCAGGATGAATGGGGATGCTACTAGTTGTGTTTCCATTCTTTCAGGAAATGATTCATCTCCAATCTTTCCTGATCTGGTTGTGCTCCAATGGCTTCAAACGATTGATTTCTGTATATTTCTGTATTTTATAGATTTTAGTGACAGTGTAGCCAAATACAAGATATTCCAACATGACCAAGAGAGTAAAACAGTCATTTTGTTTATGCTACAAATATTTTGTGACTGTTTTTCACCTTAGTATAACTTTCCCTGTCTGATATATTATCTTTAGCTTCTTAAATACATAACATATGTTTATTTTAGATTTGGTTAACTTCCATCAATATAGCTTGGCATAGCTTAATCTATGCAAATTGCAGTTAATCTTCCTTAACCTATACTGAATTAACATATTTTATTAAATATCTTAGTTTTGGCTGACCAAACAATGAGTTGACTTAAACAATGGGCATTTATTATTTCATAGTTTTAGAGGCTGGAAGGCTTGCTTCCTCCCAGACTCCATAGTGTTCTGTTGAGCTGGCAGTCCTGGGGGTCCCCGGGCTTCCCTGTCACATATTGATGTCCTCACCTTCTCTTCCTGCTTCCAGTTGTTTCTGGCTCCTCCCTCTGACTTTTTCTTTAAAAGCGTCCAGTAATAAGAGTAAGAGGCATCCTGATTCAGTTGGCCACACATTTGCTAAAAATAACATCTTCAGAAGGTCCTACTTACAGTGACTATATCCACGAGAATGGGATTAACATTAAGAACATGTTTTTTTCTGGGACACATAATTCAATCTGCCACACAGCCTAGCTTAATGAATGCATATTGCAAATACATCTCCTTAACCTATCCTGAATTAAACTGTTTTATTAAAGGTTTTTGGAAATTTTCATAGTCAGTTTACCCAACTTAATTTCCTTGTCTAGCAACATGCCTTCTTCCTGAGACGGCACTAAAAATGCTTCAGTTAAAAAGACAATAAGAATTTACACTCTCCCCAAAGCACAATGTGCACTAAATAATCCGGATACATTGAAGACTTAAGTGTGAATAGCATACCTCTGAGACTTTTTAGAAGAAAATAAAGGACACTGTTTGGGATATATGGGATAAAGGGTAGAAAAATATGCAAAAAGCAAATATAATATAATAAAATATAGATACAGTTGCCAATGTAAAATAAAAAAATTTTGCATGAAAAATGCAAACATTTAGCAAAGACAAGCCATGCTCAGAGAGGATACAAAAAATTCACATAACTGAAAAACTCACATTCATGTGAAAAATACACACCAAGTTTAGTTTAGTCATTATCTTTACAAAGAGAGTAGGAAAAGTTGTGGAGTGATGCTTTAGTAATATCTGCATCATATATCTGAAAATGTATCTGCAGCAAACATGAAAAAACATTACATTTATTTTAACTATCTAGGAGGTATATGTGCTTAAAATATATTTTTAACATTTTCATGTATTGAGATCGTTCACTACTAATGAAAAAATGTAGGACTTAGAAGAAACAAATGAGGCGTACCCACAATACTATTTCCTCATTTTTTACACCAAATGAAATTCTCTACTATTGCATTTGTAGAGATCCCTTGGACTTAGGGTTAATTTCTGATAAAATTAACTTATTAAGCTGTTGTTTATTTATTGGTTGTTCCAGTATATTACTAGTAGGAAGAGATAATCTTGTTCATTAGCCAGAGTCTAAAATAATAATATAAATAAATACATTACTTTTTGGTATATATATCCATCTCTTTGTGGTTTGTTTAATGGTTGCTAATTTTGAAAAAAAAAATTAAGGCAAATATTTTTACAGTTACAAACCTAAAAACCTGGCTAGTGGCTACCTCCATAACAATGTATTACTTAGCTTTTCAAGCCTGGTGTGACTAACAGCTGACACCTTTTAAAAACCAGGTACAGGGAGCACATGTGGCTGAAGCATTTGAGTGCCTGCTTCCCACATGGGAGATCCTGGGTTCAGTCCCTGGTGCCTCCTAAAAACAAAACAAAACAAAACAAAACACAAACAACAAGCAAATAAATGAAGAAACCAACTCAGGGGAGCCGATGTGGCTCAGTGGTTGAGTGCTGGTTTCCCACATATGAGGTCTAGGGTTCGGCCAGGCACCTCAAAAAAAAAAAAGGAACCAGGTACAGAATGTAGTAATAGCAAATTTAGGTATATAGTTTATTTTTATTTTAATAATTTATTCATAATTAAATGACAGCAGAGTTTGGTTTTAAATATCTAAAAGATGGGCAAATATTTTTTTCAAGGTCCACCTAATTTGCATATTAGAAATTCAATTTTTGAATGCGAAGCTGTCATCTCAGTGCTTCATCTCATTTGGAACACTTTTATATTTACCTTGAAATATGCTATCTTGAAGAGTTTCTCAACTAGGGAATTTCAGGCGGAAATGTGCATGTGCTGCCGGCATGATTGCTTTACTGTTCTGAATGCATCTGTAGCTCTGCATTTCTCTGTTTGAAAGAGATGCGATTGAGAACATACCTTGATACTTCTTACAACTTTTTAACTGTCTACACATTAGTCAGTTAAAGAGAAAGCTCTATCCCATTTAGCTTCCAGTGAAAAATTCACTAATTCAGGTTAAGTACCATTTACAGAATCAGTTAAGCAATTGCCATAAATCTCGTCCCAGTGGAAATGTTAGGAACTAGGTCTGAAAGAGTTACAGAAGTCCAAGGTCACTGCAGAATTTGCAATTGGCATGCCATGAGAATTTAAACACTCAGGTTTCCCATTAAATATGATGACAACTGCTCTGCTGAACATACGTATTCCCTTAATTAAACTACAATGATAAGAGCTCTCTCTAGTGAGTAGGATCCAAAGTTAAATTGTACGTCATGTGTGGTTGGGTTATCGCATGGCTGCTGGAAAGCAATATTCTAATTGGTCTTTGTTGTCACATGAAGTTCACACATAAAAATGTTGGAACACAACCAGGCAAACATTAGTCTGAGAAGTATGAAACGATGAGACAATTATTTCTTAATTCCTCATGCCCTGCAGTAGGAAAGAGCTTTAACCTTCACTATTGAGAACAGAGCTGGGCCAGTTACTGATCACAATGTAATACGGCATCATGACTGGGGAACTTTGTCCTGGGATTTAATCTATCCATAAAGATATGTAACAAATAAAAGTGAGGGACGGCGCTAGCACTATAAATAGCAGATGAGAGAAAATTATATTTCAAAGAATAGGCTCAATATCAACGAATCACAATTTTGGCAGTGATAATCAAAGGGTGTTTTAAACTAAAAACTTGTGCGATGTGAAACAGTACTTGAGAGATAGCTTTAAACAGGTGTAAAAATACTGCCATTTGAAATATGCAGGTAGAACTATAGGACACAAGGGTTGCAATGACCAGGAAAGCAGAAAGCCATCCCCCTGAAGTATGGAAACAACTTTCTGAGCCAATCTTCTAGCTCCAGCATTCACTAGTTTCTTTTCTTTTCTACAGCAATTCTGAGATTGAAACGCCCAGTCTATAACATGACAGGTAGTATTTGGAAGGAAAAAATCATGTTAGAGGACCACTTTATGTTGCACACCAACACAACTTACAAACAGACAAAACATTTAAATAAAACTAGAGCAGACATTTGCAAATGTTTTTGAATATTTAAGGTGGAGAAGGAATCTCTAATAAAAGGAAGGGAAAATGAAAAATCGAGAGTTCAATGGGTCAGAATAGCTAGAAAATAAAGTCTCCTCTAGGTGAAAAGAAAATGAGCAAATATAAGAAAAGAAAAAGGGCAAACAATTTGGAAAGATATTTATACAAAACATGGCAAAGCTAAAATACTCAATACACTTAGTGCAAAAAATTAATATGAAATCACTCTTCAGTGAGGAAATTGAACAAATAATATAGATTATTCCTGGACTAAATGTAAATTATCAATCACCAAAATATAAATGGTTCAATCTCAATACAAATATAAGGTGAGAAAATTAAAATAGCAATGACATTCATTTTGTTTATCAAATTTTCGGATATATGGGAAAAATAATATTAAATGCTACAATTTCATGAGAGTTTGGCATTCTACTATAGAGTTGGAGGGGTTTTTAATTGTAATGATAACCTTGAAATCACTACATTATTTTATGATGTATATTTCTTTTACTGCACCGAGTCTGTACCAGGAGAAAAATCAGAATTGTTGTAATATGTTTATGTATAATGGCATTTAACATGTAATTTATAATTGCAAAAAGTAGAAAATAATGTAAAAAAGTGGAATATCTAATTTCTTTATCAATGTAACAAAATCTTATACAGGCTTAATAAATAAGGTTTTTGAAGAACATTTCACTTAGGAAAACTCTTGTTATAATTTTAATAGTCTTTGTGTTAAAAACAGTACATAGAGAAAATCCATTGTAAAATACATTGTCTTATTTTCCTGGGGCTACCGTAGCAAAGTGCAAGGGATTGGATGGCTTAAAACAACAGAAATTCATTATCTCACTGAGCAGGAGAGAGACGTCTGAAATCGAGGGTCAGCAGGGCCCTGCGCCATCTGAAACCTTTAGGGCTAATTGAGTCCTTCCTTGCCTCTTCTAGCTTTAGGTGTTTGCTGCTAATTCTTGGGGTTCCTTTGCTTGTAGCTACGTCTCTGTACTCGCTGCTTCCTTCATCTTTACGTGACCTTCTTGCAGTGTCTCTCTCTGTGCCTCCTTTCTCTTTCTTATAAGGACACAAGGTTTATTGGATTAGGGTCCATCCTAATTTATTTTGGTCTCATTTTAACCAATCTCGTTTTCAAAGTCCTTATTTCCAAACAAGGGCATATTCCCTGGACTGGTAGTTGAGATTGAAAAAATCTTTTTACGGGACACAATTCAACCAATAACATACTTTAATGGTGTTTTTAATGGATGACCAGGCTATGGGCATTTTTTTTCCTCCTCTTGATATTTTCCTCTATTTCCCAAACTTACTCTACTGTATATTCATTATTTTTGGTTTTTAGGAAAAATAAATATTTTGAACATTATAATGCAGCCATAAAACCCAGAATTAGAATATGGAGGATGCACTGAGAGGTCTAAATAAGGTGCTTTTTTCTTATTCATATTATTTTATAATATGCAAATTCTACCCAAATGTTCCATTCTCTATTTTGTCTCATGGGGGTAGCTGTTTCCCAGGTACACAAAAGTCTTCACTGCTACATATAGGGTCTACAGTGTATCCAAGAGTCATCCTTTTTTCTCATCTTTCTAAAGGAGGAATGAATATCTTAGTGGCTGAGTTGAGAAAAGTGAAAAGGAGTTATGGAAATGCTTTGTTTGGAATTCTAAGCAGAGTATTAACTGTAATCTGGAAGTATCTATAGGACAGGACCCCAGTTAACTGAGAATCAAGGAGCTCAGACAGGCGTCAAAGCAGTAGGAGATACAAATAATAATTGGTCTCTATTAAATTGGGTATCATGGCCATTTCTAGAATTTCCCGTCTCTACTCAAGACTGGCCTAAGCTTTGGAATAAGTCTGAGATTTCAACTTTCCATTGATGGAAATTCATAAAGCCTTCTGTATTAGTCAGCCAAAGGGGCGCTAATGCAAAATACCAGAGATTGGTTGGTCTTTATAAAGGGTATTTATTTGGGGTAGAAGTCCACAGTTACCAGGCCATAAAGCATAAATTTCTTCCCTCACCAAAGTCCATTGCCATGTGTTGGAGTAAGACAGCTGCCGATGTTTGCTACGGTTCAGGCTTCTTGGGTTCCTCTCTTCCCGGGGCTGCGTTTCTCTCCAGGCTTAGCTCCTCTGTTTCCTCCACGAGGTCAGCTGTAGACTATGAGGCTCTCTGGGCTTTGCCTCTCTCCACAAGGCCAACTGTAGACTCTCAGGCAAACAGATCGTCTCTTTTCCCAGGGCCTTTTCTCCAACATCAAAACTCCAACATCAAAACCGCTTCAACTCTGTTCTTGCCATGCCTTTTATGTTTGATTCGCCCACCCACCAAGGGGCCCTACTGACGTGGCCCAGTTAACGCCCTAATCATAATTTAATCATGCCCAGATTAGCATACCAGTTTACAAGCATAATCCAATATATATTTTTGGAATTCATAATTACATCAAATTGCTGAACGGCTACACCTTCCAATTTAGCTCCTTCTTTTTATTCCCTTGCAGGGATTTCTTATTTTCCAGTCTACTACAGTATATATTTCGATTTCCTGTAACTCTGGTTTGCATTTCTTTCTCCTGCATTGGACAATGGCCCTCTGTAATGCAGAATCCATGTCGAACTTTTCTTCAACCTCTATCACTTAGGAGAGTACCCTGCAATTTGTGAATTTGTGTTACTTAAATGCCCCCTCTTCCTCCTCCTCCTCCTCCGACACCACCTCCTTTTTCTAACTAACATTATGGAAGAATTCTATGTACAATCCAATATTTTCTGTTAATATATGTATTTAACTTAAAATATTTCATTCAATCATCACATCAAACCTATGACAATTTTGACAATTTTCAGAGAAAAAAGACAAAAGATCTGCCTGGGCAAGAAACATGCACAATCTCACACTTATAAACAGAAGTATGAATAAGGGTTTAAGTCCAGCTAAAGTGAATGGGGAAGAGATGGAGTAGATAAAAAGGTTTTTGGGTAAATAAGATCTGGTTGTGTTTTGAAGACAATTTTGCCATATTACCTAGATTGGCAGTAATATCCATATTTATTTTGAAGATATTTTGACATCTTATGTAAACTAAGAGTCCTTATTTAAAATTTGGTGAAATTTCTGATAAATAGAAGTAAACTCATCAGAGGTTAAAATGTCTCTACCCCATCAATATAGTTTAAAATTGTTTGAAAAAATTATCAGATTTATCTCAGTAAATGATGCAAGTTTATCTTATTATCTAAGATTAATTTATAATTTGCATTAAAATTATTTGGATGAAAATAACATGCAAATGATGCTACTGCATTTGATTTTCAATAGGTCGAATGAAATTCACACACTTTCAGTCCTACTGAAAATTTTTAAAAGTATTTTTATTTTATGACACCCCAAAAAAACAAAAAAACAAAATAATGTTAAGCTTTTCTCCCAAATAATATGATTCACTGATCTTATACTGTAAAAACTGAAATATACAGGCCCTTGTTATACTTTACAGATGATAATGATATATGCAGTTTGCAATTTAATTCCATCACAAAAAAATGCTTTCAACACATTTCCTTTTTCCTGGATTTAAAAAAAAGCTGCTCTGAGGCATATTTGTAACTTTGGATCAACTGGCAGAACTGAGCAAATATTTTATCTAATGAATTTCATTAAGCACTCGAATCTGTATTAGAGATGAACCAAGTGGAAAATGTAGCCCTTGAAGAAATCAGATTAGAGGACTGCTCCTCTGTCCATGTTCCTCTTAGAAAAGGGGGTTTCCTTGGCAAAATGCCTTCTGGTTTATGGGTCAATCCAACTGTGCCCTACATTTATCCTGTAGCTCAAACTCTTAGTATGATGAGAGGTTCTTCAAACGGAATACTAATTCTGAATTCAGAGAGCTATGCATGGCTTCCAGCTAATGGGACAAATGGGAGGCAGAGATCTCAAATTAAACCTGCCTTAAGTACAATTTTATCCTCCAAAGTTATGCCTGGGAGCAGCCTTCAAATACATTTGCATTTATTCATCTAATAAATAAGGCCACAATCTTTCCTTAGAATATTTTGCTTTTGTCTTAGCCTACTCATGGGTTGATATGAATTTTTTATAATTTTTAAGTTTTGGAATAGTTTGATTTACAGAATTATCGGAAATACAGAGTTCCTGTTTATCGCAAACCCAGAATACCTTATTATTATCTTACATTAATATATTTGTCACAATTAATAAATCAATATTGTTAATATTGATACATTATTATTAAACAAAGTCCATACTTTATTTGGACTTCCTCAGCTTTTTCCTTAATGTCCTTTTTGAATTTTAGGATCCCACCCAGGATACCAAATTATATTTAATCATCTTGTCTCCTGAGGCTCCTCATGGCTCCGACAGTTCCTCAGACTTCCCTTGTTGTTTATGGCCTTGGGAGTTCGAGCAGTACTGGTGAGGTGTTTTGCAGAATGCCCCTCTATTGGTATTTGCCCGGTGTTCTTCTCACGAGTAAATGGAGACTGTACGTTTTGGGAAGGAAGACCACAGAGGTAATATGACGTTTTCATCGCATCACATCAAGGGTACCTACTATCACTGTTCATGATAACTTGATCCCCTGGCTTGAGGTGGTGTTTGTCAGGTCTCTCCACTGTAAAGTTACTTTTTTGTCCTTCTCTTTCCATAGTGTCCTCTGGAGGAAATTTGCTACGTGCAGCCCACGCTTAAAGCGTGAGAAGTTTGTTCCACCTCCCTGAAGGCAAACTATGATTTGGAACTCTTCTGAGTGGGAGACTTGTCTATCTCCACCACTTATTTATTTATTTATTTATTCAATCATCTATTTATATCAGTATGGGCCCTTGTAAATTGCTGTTATACTTTGAGTTGTAATCCAATACTACATTTTTTATTTTGTTGCTCAAATTTTTCAAGCCTTGAGCATTGTCAGCGCTTTTAGTTGGTTCCTGTATCTTGTTGCCATACTACCATCCACTTTGCTTTGTTTTGGTTTAGTACTTATTTACTTACTTTCGGACACAAGGAGATATGCCAGATAGATTCATCTGGTAGATTTCCTGCGCCAGACCTAGAATCAGTCATTTCTCTAAGGAACCCTGGTTCCTTTTATTGGAGAAAGGTATTGTAAAACAATATCCACGTGCTGTGTATACCTATTTCCACCGCGGTGTTGTTGCTTCTAGGCTCCCTGAGTGAACAAAGCAAAGAAATACATATGTGTTTACTAAGCCATGCCTTTGTATGTGTGTGCATGTGCATCCTCACAGACACATACACAGACACACATAGAGAGAGATGCACATACACACACATATATGTACACGGACACACATATATGTAATAATCTGCATCTATATTCAGCTAAACATGAGTTCAAAGTGATGTCGCCAACTCTGATCCATCCACAGATGGCTCATTCTTACCTACTCCCTCTACTTATCCCATTTGAACAGCAAGAAACCTGGCTCCCATCATTTGCCAACCATCGACTTAATTGTACAGTTCTAATATACACACAGAGTGGTATTAGAATTGTTAATCCATACCCCCATTGGAAGCAATTTTATCAGTAGACTACAGTGCTTGGGCAATATTCTTTATGTCTTTAATCTTTCAGACATCTCTTATTTCCAAAATTATTAGGCCAGCACCATATTTCCCAACACCCCTCAGGAAGGTTATTTCTTACATTTGTAATAAACTAAGGTTCTTTTGTCACATGCTACATTCCATCCTGGTATTCCACAACTTCCTATATTATTTTCAAATATGTTTTACACATTAAATTTTACTCCTTTCTCTGTAAAATTCTTTGAATTTTGATGAATGCATAAGGTCTTCTATTCACCATTATGCAGTCCTACAGTATAATTTTATCACTGTAGCTATCCCCTATGTTTCACATTTCAAATGTATCCCAACCTTGAACTTTGGCAAGCACTCATCTGTTTATCAGCTCTATAGATTTGCCTTTTCCAGATGTCATATTATTGATTCATAGTTATGTGTTCTTTTAAGACTGACTTCTTTTATTTACCATTATGCATTTAAGGTTCTTCTGTGTCCTTTCATGGCTTGAGAGCTCATTTAGTTTATCCTTGAATAATGTTCCATTGTATACCTTTAGCCCAGTTTGTTTATCCATTCACCTATTGAAGGGCTTTGTGGTTACTTTTCATTTTTGGCGATTATGGATAAAGCTGCTATAAACATTCATGTGCAGGTTTTTGAGTAGATATAACTTTTCAAATCAGTTGGGTAAATACCTGGGAGCATGACTGCTTGAATCATAAAGACTAAATTTAGTTTTGTAAGAAACTGTCAGATTGTCTTCCAAAGTAGCTGCCCCATTTTCATACCCACAAGCAATGAAAGAGAATTCCTGTTGTTAATCTTTGCCATCAGTTGGCATTATCAGTATTTTTTTAAAATATTGTAATCATTCTAAAAACTTAATTTGAAGCCACCTACTGACAAATGATGTTGAGTATTTTTTCATTTGCTTATTTATCACCTGTGGTAGTTTGAGATTACATATGAATTTCTAAAAGAGAAATTATGTTTGTAACTGGTCTGTTCCTCTGAGCATGATACCCTTTGATTGTATTACATTCAAAGGTTTTATGTTTACTTGATTAAATCAAGATTAGAGCCCCCTTGGTGGGCTGACAGAAACAGACACTCCCTCAAGAAGACACACAGAAGATACATGAGAAAAGAGAAAAAACTCCATAGATGCCAGAGGAGAGAACTTTGAAATGACATGGAAGAGGAGAAAACTGTGGTCCCAGGGAGAGATGAGCCATTCACCTGATAGTTGCAGCCGAAGAGAACAGAGCAGCTGAGCAGCTAAGGACAGAGAGACCAGGCAGAGACCACCTACTATCTTGCTTCAGCACGTGGCAGCTGACTTCGGTGAGAAACCAACCTTGAGTTGGGCTCTTTAGGGCCTTATAACTGTAAGCTTTTACCCCAGATAAATGCCCTTTATTTATTTATTTCATAATTTTTTTTTAGTTTTTAAAAGATACTTTGATTACATAAATGTTACACAAAAGATATAGGGATTCTGTAAGCCGCAATCCCACACCTCCCCCACCCTCCCACATGAGCATCCTTCATTAGTGAGGCACAGTCATTGCAATTGATAAACGCATCCTGGGGCTTTGCCACTGAGCATGGACCGTTGTTCACATTGTAGTCTACACTGCCCCACACAGTTCTGCGATGATATAAAATGGCCTATATCTGTCGTTGCAATGTCATTCAGGACGATTCCCAAGTCCTGAAAAAGCCCCTGTATTACAACTGCTTTGCCTTCTCCCTGCCCCCAGAGCCTCCAGTGGCCACTGGCTCCACATCAATGTTGTAATTTCTTCCATTGCTAGAATCACAATAAGTCTATAGTATAATACCAGTAAGTCCACTCTAGTCCATAGCTCTTCCCCCAATCATGAGGAATCTGGGATGGTGATGTCCACTCCACCTCTAATTGAGAGGGGCCTTCGACCCCATACAGCCGATGGATGGGACTGCCTTGCAATATCCTTTACAAAAGCCAGCTGATTTCTGGTATTTTGTATCAGCACCCCTTTGGCTGACTAATACACCACCTATGTTACTTATTTAGTGAAGAGTCAGTTCAGCTATTTCAAGTTTTAAGAATTCTGTAAATTCTTTGATTTCTTGTATATTTTCAGTACAAACCCTTTATCAGATATGTGATTTGCAAATATTTTCTCATCTGTGGTTTGTCTTCTCATTCTCTTAGGAGAATCTTTCACACAGCAGGTGTTTTTTTTAAATTTTAATAAAGTCTAGCTTATCAAAATTTCTTTTCATGGATGTTTCTTTTCATGGATATTTAAATATCCAATTAAAGTTTTATTTTAAAACTTATCATCAAATACAACATCATGAAAATTTTATTTTATGTTTTCTTCAAGAAATTGTATACTTTTGAATTTTGCATTTAGGTGTGTGCTCTATTTGGGCTAAGAGGTAAGATATGTGACTAAGATTTTTCTTTTTTTTCCTTTTTTTTTTTGCATATGGATATCCAATTGTTACAGCACCATTTGTTGAAAAGCTTATTCTTTCTCCATTGAATTGCATTTATGCCTTTGTCAAAATTCATCTGATTATATTTCTATAGTTCTGATTTCGCAATTTATTTCCACTGACCTATGTGTCTAAACTCTTGCCAATACCACACTGCCTTGTTTAATGTAGCTTTAAAGTAATTTTAGCTTTATAGAGAGGTAATGTGAATCCTCTAACTTTATTGTTCTTCTACAGTATTATCTTCACTATATTAGGTCCTTTGCCTTTCCACAAAAACTTTAGAATCTGTGTGTCACATCTACAAAATGGCTGCTGTGCTTTTGACTGGAATGTTGTTAATTCCCTAGATCAAAATGTGAAGAATTGACATCTTCACAATATTGAATCTTCTAGTATATTAACGTGGAATATCTCTTCATTTAATTCGATAATCTTTGATTTTTTTCATCATTTTGTTTTATTATTTCTGTGTATAGGTCCTATATATATGTATATACATATATTAAACTTCCGTTCTATGAAAGATATATATAATATTTATATGTATGTCCATTTTGGGAAGTTGCTATTGCAAATTTTTAAAAAAATTTTAAATACCTATTGTCTATTGCTGTGTTATAAAGGAAATCAATTGACTTCTGTATATTAATCTTTTGTCTTGTGGCCTTGCTGTAGTCGTTTATTAGTTCTAGATGGTTTTTCTGATATTTTAAATAGATAATCATCTTCAAAATGGTACAGTTTATTACTTTCTTTCCAAACTGTGGCTGTTATTGTAGCTGGTGCTTATTTCCAGGTTCTTGGTTACATCGTAATCAAGAATTCAGAGACACACCACAGTTCCAGTTACGAAAAAGTTAGAAAAAGAATTTATTATAGGAAAAGTACACCCATCGAGGTATGTGGGTGGGCATTCTCAAGAAAGAGACATGCCCCATTCCAGGGGCTTCTGGTTTTATTGTTTATTATTGGGGTTAGGGTTAACGCTGATTGGAGTATTCAGGGCAAAGTGATGAAAATTCGTTGGGTGGTTTTACGTTTTAGGGGTTGATGTTTGGTGATAATTGGCTCTTGGCTATTGCTCTTGAGCCCTGCTGGAATTTGCTGCACATTGGGGCTTATGAAAGTAGGTGGATAGTGTGGGAGTATCCTGTTTTTCTCCATTTTCTGCTGGATGGACATTCCAAGCAGCATTCCCATGACTTGTTTGTGCACATCAGCAAGCACAAACTGCCAGGGTCACTTCTGCAGCAGATGGGTGAATAGTACAGGCTGCATTCCCACAACTTGTGCATGTCAGCAGGTGTGAGCTGCCAGGACCCCTCATGCAGTGGATGGGTGAATAGTATAGGTAGCATTCCCACAATTTGTTTGTGTGTATCCAGCAGGATGCTTCTTTAGTTTTTTCTACTGAGTGGTGTTTGTGTGGAAATTTATTAGGTTTTTTCACCTTTCCTCCTTAGATCTCTATTCTATCCTGCCTCATTATCATTTCTTTTCTTGTCTTTATAAACTACCTAGGACTTGCTATGTGGTGTTGAAAAAGAGTAGTGAGGTGGGACATCCTTGTCTGGTTCCCAATTTTAGAAGGGAAGCATCCAGTTTTTCACATTGTGATTTTAGCTGTAGGTATTTTGTAGATGCTTTTAATCAAAATGACAGATATTTCCTCTATTCATCATTTGATGGCTTTTTTTTTTCCATGAATGGGTGTTGGATGTTGTCAAATGATTACTTTTTTCCATGACTACTAACATGTTTGTATAATTTTACTTCTTTGTTCTGTTTGTGTGATTACATTGGTTCAGACCAATTTCCAAATGTTGAACCAGTCTTGCAAACCTGAAATAAATTCTACTATTTTTTGTTATAAAATGCATTTTATACATTGTTGGGTTTCATTTGCTAATATTTTTGAGGATTTTCTTTTGTATGTGCTCATGAGAAATATCGGTGTACAGTTTCTTGTAATGTTTTTAATCTGGATTTGTTATTGGGAAATTCTGGCTTCATTTGAATGAATTAGGAAGTTCTCCCTTTGCTTATGTTTTCAGGAAAAGATTATAAAAAGCCAGTGTCATTTCTTCCATAAATGTTTGGCAGGATTCATCAGTGATACTATCTGGGCCAGGTGATTTCTGTTTTGGAAGGTTATTAATTATCAATTCAATTTATTTCTTTGGTATAGGGCTATTCAGCTATTTCTCCATGTGTGAATGTTGCTTGTTCACATCTTTCAAAGAATTGGCCCATTTCATCTAGATTATCAAATTCACTGGCATAGAGTGATCTGCAGTAATTCCTCTTACTGTCCTTGTGGTCAGTAGTGATGACCATATTTTCACTCAGATTTTTGTAATGTGTTTCTTCTCTTATTTTATTGGTCTTTTTAAGAAGCAGCATTTGCTTTTATTGGTTTTATCTAGTATTTTCTCTTCTTTTAATGTTATTGATTTCTGCACTAATTTTTATTATTTCCTTATGTCTTCTTGCCTCAGGTTTAAATTGCTCTTCTTTTGCTAATTTCCCAAAGTAAAAGCTCAGGTTATTTATTTTAGGTATTTATTTTTTTAAATAATACATGCACTTAACTATAAAAACTTTTTATACATGGCTTTAGCTACATCCCTCAAATGTTAAACGTTGTGTTTTAATTTTCATTTAGTTCAAAATATTTCATCTCTTTTCAGATTTATTCTTTGACCTATGTGTTATGTAGAGGTGTGTTGTTTAGTTTCAAATATTTGGGGTTTCCCGGGAATCTTTCTGTAATTGGTTTCTAATTTAATAACATTTTAGTCAGAGAACATACTTTGTATGGTTTCTATTCTTTTAAAATGGTTAAGGTCTGTTCTATGACCCAGAATGTGGTTCATCTTGTGAATATTACTTATGAGCTTGAGCAGAATGTGTATTCTGCTGTTGTTGATGGACTAGTCTATAAGTGTCAATTAAATATGGTTGTTGACCATGCTGTTCAGGTCAAATATATCATATTGATGTTCTTTCTGCTGAAGCTTCCAATTATAATAGTGAATTCATCTCTTTCTCCATTCACTTCTTTCAGTTTGTTTCACTATTTTGACTCTCTGTTGTTAGGTGCAAATATGTTTAGCATTGTTATATCTTCCTAGTAATTGACTCCTTTATAATTATACAATGTCCCTATCTATCCCTAATATTTTTCCTTGTTCAAAGGTCTGCTTTGTCACATCATTATAGCTACTCCAGCTCTATTTTTATTAGTTTTAGTGTGATATAACTTTCCCATCCCTTAACTTTTAACTAGCAGAATATTTACATTTAAAGAGGGTTTTTCATAGACAATACATAGTTGAGCATTGTTATGTTAATGCAGTCTGACAACCTCTGTCTTTTTAAGGGTGTATTTTGATGATTCACAATAAAAGTGATTATTGATAGATTTGGATTCATATCAACTGTGTTTGTAGCCTGTGGCTTCATTTCCTGCTCTTTCTGGCTTTAGTTGAACATTTTAAATGATCCTATTTTATTTAATCCCATATTTAACATATCAGTTAAAATTCTTAAAAATATTTTAGTGGTTTCCCTAGGGTTTTAACCTAAGCCACCTTCAAATAACACTATTCCCTTGATTTGTAGTACAAGTACCTTATGACTGTGTATTCCCAATTCCTGCCTCCCATTACTTGAGACTTGCTGTCATTCATTTCCTTTTTCCATATGCTATAATCACCCAGTTATTTGTTCATATTATCCCTTTAAACAGTATTCTCTTAAAGCAACTAAGAATAATAATGGTTGAGGATTTTATTTTACCTTAATTTATTCCCTCTCTGACACTATTCCTTTCTTTATATAGATGGAATTTTATGGCCTATATTATTTTCCTTCTGCCTGGAGAAAATCTTTTAAAATTTCATGCCAGGAAAGTCTGCTAGTAATGAATTCCATGTGTTTGTTTCTCTGAGAAATTATTTCTCCCTTACTTTTGAGTAGTAATTTCACGGGGCATAGAATTCTGGTTTGGTTGTTCTTTCTTTCAAAATGTTAAATATTTCATTCAATCTCTTTTGGCTTGCATAGGTTCTGACAAGAACTCCACCGTAATTCTTATCCTTCTGCTTCCATAGATGAGGTGACTTGCACCCATGGAACCCATGGGTTCTTTAAAGATTTTCTTTTTGTCATTGGTATTCTCCAGTTTGAATATGATATGCATATATTTAATGTTATTTCTTTTTTATTTCTGCTTGGTGTTTCTCTGATCTTTCTGCTTATGTGATTTTGTGTCCATCATCAATTCTGAAAATATCTTGGCCGCTATTACTTAAATTTACTTCACATATTTCTTTTGTTCCATTATCTCTCTCTCTTCTTCTTCTGTTATTTCAATAAGGCATAAGTTACACCTCTTGTAGTTGTCCCATAGTTCTTGGTTTTGTTTGATTAGGTTTTCATTACTTTTACTTTTTGTATTTCCATTTAGAAAGTTTCTTTTTTTTTTTTTAAGATTTATTTATTTATTTATCCCCCCCTTGCTGCTTGTGTTTGCTGTGTCCATTTGCTCTGTGTTTTTTCTGTGTCTGCTTATCT